>PVIU01005613.1:7565-53572 GCA_004026605.1 Ondatra zibethicus | reverse complement strand
CAATATACCCAAGAGCTGCCCAATCATACTACAAAAGCATTTGTGCAACTATGTTCATAGCAGCATTATTTGTAATAGCCAGAACCTGGAAAGAACCTAGGTGCCCCTCAATGGAAGAATGGATCAAGAAAGTGTGGAATATATACATATTAGAGTACTACTCAGCGGTAAAAAACAATGACATCTTGAATTTTGCACGCAAATGGATGGAAATAGAAAACGCTATCCTGAGTAAGGTAACCCAAACCCAAAAAGACGATTATGGTATGTACTCACTCATTAGTGGACCCTAGCCATAAAACAAAGGACACTAAGCTTATAGCTCAAAAGCCCAGAGAAGCCAAATAGCAAGGTGAACCCAAACAAAAACATATATAGATCCTCTTGGAAATTGGAAGCAAACAAGATTGCCAGGCAAAAGCTGGGAATATGGGGGCACGGATACAGGTGGGGGTAGTGGGAGTGGGGGAAGGGGAGAGGGGGAAGGAGAAGGGAGAAGGGAAGGACTGGGGAGAGATTGGGGGAGTGGGAGGGTGGAGATGCAGGAAAGGTGGATATTGGAGAAAGGAGTAAGATATCTACATTATGGGAGTCATTTTAGGACTGGCAAGATACTTGGCTCTAGAGGAGAACATAGTCATTTTTTCTACTGTATCTTGAACCCCTCTTGAGAATGGGCTTCAGTCCTACTAGAGCAGAGCCTACCCAATGACTTTATTTAAACTGAGTTAAAGCTCTAACAATCTATTTCTGAACACAGTCATTTTCTGTGGTATCATGGGTTGAGATTTTACATATGAATTGTTGATGTAGATAATTCAGTCTATACCTGCTTTTTTAAAATTTTAGTCATGGTTATATACAGGGAAAGCATACCCATTGTTTATCCAATACAAAATGATTAGCTCTAAAAACACGCAGGTAAGTAATATTATATAGACTGAGCAGGTTGAGTTTAAGAATACATAAGTATACAAATGAATGGGTATAAAAGCAACTAATGATAAGAGTGGACATGAATTTAAAGAGAGAAAAAGGGGGTGAGTGTATAGGAGCGTTAAGAGGGCAGAAATACAGGGGGGAATGTTATAAATGTATTATAATCTCAAGTAATAAAAGATGTCATAAAATCCTTAATTATCTGATGGCTCTTTTTATATGGCTCTTTTTATACAGCTGCCTGATGACCAGTGGGGCGGCCATTAGTTATGAATTCGGCATCCTGCTAGATAACTTGTTTTTTCTTTGCATGTGCATGAGATGAATGTTTAATTACTTTATTTATTCTCCTACTTTATTTTTTGTAATCTTCACTGATGTTAGGTTGTTTTATATTCTATGCACATGTACCCATTTTCAAATACATGATTATAGATGTTTTCATCAATTCAGTGACTTACTTTTTACTCCTTAAATAAAATATTTAGGGCAAATAAAAATTATAATTTTAAATGGTCCAGTTCATCAATTCATTTATTTAAGATTGATTTTTTTCTGCCTTAAATATTTCTTACTACTCCAAAAGACAAAAAGTATTTGTCTACATATAAGTTTATATAAAGTTTCACTGCTCTAGATTCTATTTAATCATAATTAATTCTTAGCACCATTGTTGAAAGACCATTCCTTTCTCACCGAAATTCAGTAATTCTTTGACAAGTTTAGTGGCTGTTTAAGTGAGAGTCTCCTGCAATCTTTTGTTCCAGTGTTGACTTTTTTTAGCTAATCTCTCCAGTCTTTTGTTTAATTATACATTTATTAATTTTAAAGTTCACCAAATTTAATTTTATTATACTAAAGTTATTTGATAAGATCAAGACAAATTTCAGAAATTCATACCTCCTTTTATGTTATGAGCTACAAAAAAGTGTTTAGAATTAACATATTTTGCGTTGAACTAACAAAATTAATTTTTTAAGTAGTCTATAGCTATCTAGTTTTAAGTATGTTTATAAGTTTGCACCTTGAGTTTTTCATCAGATTGCTTTGGAAAGTAAATGAGCGTTATTTGTTTCATTTTAGTAGTAAATGAATCCAAACTTAATTGACTCACCTAATATGAGATGAATCATTATTCAAAATTGGAATCTACAGTCCCAGTCTTCTCGTTCTGTCATTTAACAAGAAAGGCAGAATTCCATTTTAGGCCATTAGTCTTCCTTAACAAAATAGAAAGCTGTGTTCTTGGGATCAAACAGGATTTACATGCTCCCTCTCTTTATTTTTAGTCAAAGCACTGACTCTCCTCCTGAGTGGCATGTTGTCAGAAGAGCTGTAGCTCATCGTGTGACTTATTCAGTTATAGCTCAGTAATGTAAGTTAATTGAATCAAATAACAACATGGCAGAGTCTGACTTTAGGAGATTTCAGCTTCTGCCTTTTCTGTATCTTTTCAATTACCCAGTCACACTAATCATTTTCCCTGTCCAAATTGACATCTGCATCTTTTGGCACATTTATCACACTCCTAGGATTTAGTCTAGTGCTCATTTGCGTTTTTATCCTTGCCTTTAAAGTAGTCATAATCTTGGTTTAAAATCCTCTGGATGTGAAATGTGTCTCCTCTCAACTATATTCTTCACTAACATCTGCTTCACTCCAAATCTTCTCTCCTAAAACAAATCTTGTATTGCTTGTGTTTATTTGGCTTTTATTTCTTAACCTTCATGTGATTCTCCATGTTAACCAGCAATTGTTTAGGTGTTCTCTCTGGTTAGTACATTTATTAGACATCATATAGGATAGATTGATAATTAGGGACAAGCTTGTGTCGAGCCTCAAATTTCTGCTTATCTTACAAGCTGGCAATCAGTGTGTTTGCATTTAAATATTAATTGTGAATTTTGAGGAATATCAGTACACATATGCACACACATGAAGTGCTTGAAGGCTTAAATACTGGACAAAAAAGAAATGTTTTCGTTTATTTGCAGTGGAAGATTATCCACCACATTCTTTGTAGTCCTCCAGCATCCCACAAAACAGGTCCATGGGTCAGGTACCATCTGTATCACGACACCGTATACACAATTCTGAAAGATCCCACTGCAACCTGCCTTGACTCGGATGCATCATTATTGCACTTTCTTCTTGCTATATTTCTAACCCCCTCTCTCATCCCACAAGAATTCCCTACTGCATTTTCTCCCTCCCTTTCCCCAGATACTGTTGTTAGAGTATATTTTATAGAAAGGTGAAGAGGCACAACTGTTATTTTCATGACTGATTTTTAAAATGACATTGCCCTTTACCTAATTAGCAGAGAGTTCTTGGTACTTGGTTGTATCATAACTTGATTCAGTTGTGCTGATCTTACAGAATCTGTATCTGGAGAAACCCTTGGAAAAGGAATTGTAAATGACCAGGGGGAGCTTGGGATGCAAGGTGATCCTAGGAATACTTATTGTATGTTCCATGAAAAGCTTACAACCAAAAGAGACTCAGGGGGCCCTTCTGAATGGGTCCTCCTTCACTTAGTCCCCAATATTAGCCTTGACCCACGCTTGGCTCCTTTTCTGTACCTGACACTGACTGCAGGAAGATGTTTGCAGGAAGATGTGGCTGTGACTCTGTCTCCAGAGAGTGAGCTGGACCACATTTCACTATTACTACATTTCTTCCTATTGATGATGATGTGAAAATCAGTGTTTGAGAGAGGCTCTAGTCAAGAAAGGGCACTTCCCAATCACTTCTTCTAAATGCCAGCTTTGTTTTAAAATATTAACCATTTTATTACAGTTTATAGTGTTCCAGAACAAAGCAACAGGGGTAATTTCTTTGATGTTCATCCTTCTAAATACAAACTCTGAAGGTCCTCCAGACATCTTTAACCCATATCGCCACATTGCCTGTTTTCAGGAACTCAAGGGCAGTAAGGACCCTAATGACAACTATATCACTTTTGGCAACCTCTCAGAAGTTTATGGGGGTAGCCCTTTTTGCCATCATGACCACATACATGTTTTCATTAGGGCTGAAGAGATGGTTAAGCAGTTAAGAGTACTTGTAGCTTTTCTAGAAGACTAGTATAACATGAGGAGCCTGCTAGTTGGGGTTTCTGTCCTCCCACCAGATCCCACAGACATTAGGTCCCAAAGAAAATCACACAGAGAGTCTACATTAGGTTATAAACTGATTGTCCCATTAGCTCAGGCTTCTTTCTTATTAGCTCTTATAACTTATATAGCCCATTATTCTTATCTATGTTAGCCACATGGCTCGGTACCTTTTTCAGCGGTGCAGATCACATCCTGCTTCTTCGGTGGTCTGGGCAGGAGTCTCGAGAGAGCTTCCTGCTTCCCAGAATTCTCCTATTACCTGAGGAGACCAGAAGGCTAGGAGAGGACCCTGGAGATTGGGGCTACATATTTGTAAGCCATTATGTATTTATCAGAAATTGAACCTATGTCCTCTGGGAGGGAACCCAGTGCTCTGGGACATCCTTAGAGCCCCACTATTTTGTTGAAAGCTTTTTCAGCATCTAATGAGATGATCAAGTGTTTTTATCTTGTTTGTTTATATGGTGGATTACATTGACAGATTTTCATATGTTGAATCACCCCTGAATCTCTGGAATGAAGCTGACTTGATCATAGTGGATGATGGTTCTGATATGTTCTTGGATTCAATTTGCCAGTATTTTATTTAATATTTTTGCATCAATGTTCATGACTGATCTTAGTCTGTAATTCTTCTTCTTAGTAATATCTTTGTGTGGTTTGAGTACCAGAGTAATTGTAGCATCATAAAAAGAGTTTGGCAATGTTTCTTCTGTTTCTATTGTGTGGAACAATTTGAGGAGTATTGGTATTAAGTCTTCTTTGAAAATCTTGTGTCTTATGAGACTTTACTTATACACATGTGTTCTGATAACCCTCAAGAACAATGATTACTTTCAAAGTCCATATTTGAATCCATGTCTGTTGCTAATGATCTTCTCACAAAGCAGCTCACCTCTACATGACACCACAGTCAAGGGCAGTACAGAGTGGTACTTGTGCTGTAAAATCCCTCATTTGTTCCAGTAAACTCGTGAACCTTACAGAATGGACCAGATTTTCTTCTCTCTGCCCACGTGATGTTTTATCCTTAGAACTTTATCAAAAGCTTTGGTATTTATGCTTCAGTATCTTAAAATGTGTGAATTAAGCCTTTTGTTGCTCATTTTTATATGGTACCATATCTGCCTTCCTATCTTTTCCCTTTTAGAAGAGATCAGTGGAAAAAAGACCAGACAGCAATGAAAACAAGAGGTCCAGGTGATTCAGACTCTCAGAATTACTCCTTTGCAGTTTCCTCTAAAATCTGCATCCAAAAACTTCGAAGTGGCTAGATAAGATTGTCCAGCCTCACAGACAACTCTAGCCAGGATATTAGATAAGGCCTGCACTTTCCCATCACACAGATACTGGGCAACAAATGATACATCTAGCTCTCCCAGGTTTGACAGTTATTCCAATTTTCTCAGGGTCTCCTAAAGATACCCTCACACCCAGACAGCAGGAAGTAATTTTAAGGATATAATGTCTACATCCCCAAAAGGTAAGGTGGGTGTTTTTTGGTTGCTTGGTGGGTAATGGATATTTGTCTTTATTTAAAGGAGTTAATTGCAAGTTGTTATTGATTATGGTCAGGGAGGAAACTAAACAAAGGAGCTAGATTAAGGGATTTCTTTCTTTTTCTTCTCTCTATTCTTCTTTCTCTCCTATTAAGTAAAAAGAGGGGGGGAATATAGGAATGATGGGATAAAATGGTAGATTACTGAAGCTGTTTTGAAACTTAAAAACAACTTCTAGTCTCAAATACCTACTAGTCTCAAATATTTTGCATTGGTATTGATTTTTATGTATTAATAAAAATTTAAGATTATTTTGTTATAAAATATTATATATGTTTTTACTCCCATTTAAGGTATTGTACCTATACAACATTTAAAAATATAAATTTCTAGTCCTAAACAATCTGTTCTGTAGAATTAATAAATGCAAGTAAGTAGTTAGTCATCTATGACAATCAAACTTGTAGTTGGTTTAGGTATGTTTTCAAGGTTAAACTGAGATTGATTTTAGATAGGCAGCCTTCAAATACTTCAGGGATCTACAGAATATGGCATTTAAAATGTTTTAATAGCATAAGAATTTTTTTGAAACACATATGCTCCAGGAAGCACCAAACTACTTCAAAAAAGGGCATGAAAGAACCTCCTTATGAAGTTTGCTCTAAAAGTGGCAAAGCTAGCTACTGCAAAGGAAACTTTCCTTGCTTCAACTGCTGACAGGATGCTTTCCAAATTGAACAATCAGGACACAAAGGAAGGTGACTGCTGAACTTTGCCAAGGCAAAGTAGGCAAGTCCTTCAAAATTCCTGCCTCACAGAAAAATCTGTCAGATATTCTGTGCCTTTAGGCCAAAGATGAATGCTGCAATATTGCAGAGGAACCTTGGGTGACTGTCCAGGCAGTAGGCTGTTTTTGTAATTTCTATTGTTCTCAAAGATGCTGGCTTTGCACTTTCTGTTTACTCAGGCAACATTTTATCCTTCACCAGTTTCTGATGGGACTGAAAACTAGATAATTATAGTTTTAAAGTTTTCCTTGTTACAAATTCAAAGAAGAAATTCACAAAAGAGATGTAAAGTTTGTAAAGGTTGAGAGATGAAAAAGTTTATTTATCTAAGAAAATGTTTTATGATCTAAAAAGATATTTTTAGGATCGTAATACAAGTTAAAATGGAAAATGATTTAGGTACAAAACTTTGAACTAACCAAAATAGGATAGATAATAGAATACTTTCACTGAATTTGCAAACACAGGTGGACTAGACATTATGAATGCAATTACTTTTATCTCTTTTTACAAATATCTTTTATTTAAAAGGTTTTTTCCATTTTACATAACAACCACAGATCACCCTCCCTTCCCTTTCTCTGCATTCCCCCATCTTTACCACTACCTAACACCCCCAATCACTCCTCAGAATGGGTAAGGCCTCCCATTGGATAGTCTACAAAATTTGACATATCAAATTGAGGCAGAACCAAGTCCCTCTATTATGATATCACCCTCCATGGGCCTGATTTCTTCTGAATGTAATTCTTATCTGATAATAATTATTATTGCATACAGTTTTACAGTGTTAGTATGTTCAAACCTTTTCTTTTCACTTAGGCAAAAAGAGAAAAACATTCCAAGATATTTGATCACACAGTATGGGGATGTCTCTGTTTTTCCTCACCTGCTAAAGATACTTTCTGATTGGTTTAATACAGAGTTGAATGGCCAATAACTAGACATGAGATGACAGGTGGGACTTACAGGGAGACAGAGAAACTTGATGAATAATATGCAGCAGAGGTAACAAGCCATATGGTAGAATATAGATTAATATACATGGGTTAATTTCAGTTTTAAGAGCTAGTTGGAATCAAACCTAAGATAAGGACAAACTTTTATACTTAAAAGTAAGTTTAAAGAAAGTCTGACTGCAAGGTTTCTTGTTATAGTTTGAGTCCTTTTTCATATGCGTTAAATACATTTCAGGACTCTTAGGGAATGTCTTAGTTAGGGCTTCTATTGCTGTGAAGAAAAACATGACCAGGGCAACTCTTATAAATGGAGACATTTAATTGGGTGGCTTACAGTTTCAGAGGTGTAGTCCATCACCATCACGGCAGGACATGGCAGGTATAGTCTGCTATGGTCCTGGAGAAGGATGTGAGAGCTCTATATCTTGCAAGCAACAAAGTGGGAACTTTCTCACTTGGCATAACTTAAGCATATATGGGACCTCAAAGCCCTCTTAAACAGTGACTCACTTCCTCCAATAAGATCACAAACATGAACCAATATTTTCTTATATAACAGGTATATATTATACAATGGAATGCTATAAGAATATAAATCCATTCTAAAGATGGTATTTCATGTGTACACATATGAACACAAACACATGGAGTAATATTTTCTAAGAGTTAAATTATGATTATGATATAATCCTTTAGAATTTTTTGTGTTTTTTATTAGAGTTTTGAATTTAAAAAGTTAACTGAGGAAATTTGAAGCTTACAGAAAATGTTGCAAGATGTTTCAAGAGTTCATCAAGTATTAAGCCTTTGTCAATTTCTTGTATTTATCTATAGATTTATTACCCATTAACTTTTTATTTATACAAATAAATACTTTGCCTGCATGCCTGTATGAGCACCATATGTGTCTGGTACCTACAGAGGCCAGAAGAGAGTGTCACATATGAAATTGGAGTTGCAGATGAGAATTACCTGCCAAGTGGGGCTAGGACACCACCCCAGTACTCTGCAGAGATCAACAAATGCTTGCAACAACTGAGCCATCCCCCATATTTATTACTTTTGTAAATTATTTGGGATAAGTTGTGCAATTTGTACTCTTTGTGGTACTAGATTTCCTTGTATTTATTATTTTGAATATGATACAATTCTAGTATGTATCAGTGCATGAAGTATTGGGTATAATATGTTTGCTAGTCATTTGTTTTTCTATATTACATACATATTCAGTGCTCAGTAAGTGGCGAAGTGATTGTTCTAATTTGTTCTTCCATTGCTGTGATAAATACCATGACCAAAAGCAAGTAGGAAGGGCAAAGGTTTATTTCAGTTTATATTTCCCAGTCACAGACCATTATTGAAGTACTTCAGGGGCAGAAACTGAAACAGAAACCATGGAGAAAGACTTCTTATCGGCTTCCCTTCTGGCTCACATACAGTTAGCTTTCTTATACACCCAGAGTCATATGCCCACAGATGGCACTGCCAACAGTAATTAGTCTCTCACACATCAAATATCAATCAAGCAATCTCTCACAGTCATGGCCCCAGAGTAGTATGATTGAGGCAGTCTCTCAAAAGAGTCTCCCTCACATGACACGGGGCTGTATCAAGATGACAGTTGAAACTACAACAGCGATAAACAAACTAAACAAGATCCCAGGCCTGGTGGATTTATAAAAGAAAATAAGTAACTTAAAAGTGAGAGTGATGTTGGGGCAATGAAAATAAAGTCAATGGGCCTGCACACAGCCAAACATAGCATTCTTCCATGAATTTGAGAGACATCCAAAGTGAAGGAAATCAAAACAAGTGTTGAAGAACTAGTATGAGAAGTGGGAACAGATTTTCACAGATGAGAACAATTAGGGGAGTGTTAAGCAGTAAGAGCACATGATAGAGGCCAAGATTCTCCTTATCTATGGCCTCTGTTGTAATTCTGTCAGCTAGGTAATGCAAAAGTGGTGGTTGTTTCCATTAGTTCTGAAATATAAATTTAAAGATCCATCATAAAGTCTTACCATAGTGATGGGAAGGAACTAAACCAAGAAAGTCTGCTTTTATTTATGAATGACAAAAGAGAAAACTTGGACTTTCCCAGAAGATAGAGTCCCATCCCCCTATCATTAAGCCAGGTAAGAGAGGAGTTTGAGGTGAAGTAGGCATTCCCTGGAGATAGTAGATGGGTGGTTGTTGATGAGAAGAAAGAATATTTTGGATTTTTTTTCAAAAAGAGATGTCTTTTTGATACAAATTTATTGATACAAATTTTAACACACACAAATTAATGTCCCAGGTAGGCACCTTGCCTTGGAAAAGAAAGATGAATACCCAGCAGAAATTAACAGTGAACCCTATAAAAAGCAGTCAACTAAAGAAATTTGCCAAAGGCAATGTTCACCATGCACAAGAATTGACATTGACATTGATACAGCAACCTGGCTTTTCTTAGCCTGATTTGACACTGGAAATAAGTTAATTGTAAAATTCTAAATGTTAATTGTAAAATTGATCATTGCTGAGGTTGAAAACTGATCCCCTCATCACTCTGTGAAGGATGAAAAAAAAATAACAAAAGGAGGGTTTTACTGTATAACTTCCAAAACAAATACAAATTTGGCAATTGGTGCTAAAAGCAGTTCTTTGTGATAGCTGCTTTACCCAAAGTACCACACCCAAAGAAGAGTTTGATTGTTCTTCATTGGAATATAGTATATATGAAACTAGATACAATTTCTAAAATAAAAGAACATTAAATTATATATTAATGCTAATGACTAGTGGAAAATATTGGGCAAATCTTTTAGGTCTTAAAGATATAAAGAAATTTATAATTTTATGTGTATTGATATTTACTGATTTCTGTTAGAGCCCTTGGTATACCTTATTATTTAATGACATTTTTTCCTGTGGTTTTTTTTTTTTTGCTTGTTTGTTTGTTTGAACACGGACCTTTCAATGTACTCTACTTACTCTAGCATAGGATACCTATATTCAGATGGATAAATGCATTCAATTGTCCTAAAGACACACACACACACACACACACACACACACACACACACACACACACACACACACACAGACACACACACACACACAGAGAGAGAGAGAGAGAGAGAGAGAGATTAAAATGAATGAGCAGCATTGTAGACAACCTCATAACATGATCAGTGTTTATAAGGTAGTAATATGCTTCATAATATTTCCTAGCATTTACCAGTATTTAAAGAAAAGGTATTTTTGTACTTTTTGTACATAAACGTAATAAACAGTTTGAGACTCTACTCCCTCACACTTATGCCTGTACGTTAGTAACATTTTAAAAAGTTTTCAGAGAGAAATTATAATTAATTTAGATTTATTACTTAGATAACATTTATTCAGGGTTAAATAAGTCTACTGTTGAAGGGCAACTTGAATTGGTTTAGATCTCCTTGTCTGCTCCCCAATTTATAATGATAAAACAGTGATGACGTTTCTCAACTGCTGGATTGTATTTCAGTTAACTAACCAGGGGTCTCTAGTCAGTTAGCTAATGAGATTTCACTTCCCAAGTGGAATGAGAAAGAACAATATGTTTTTTTTCAGGCTGGGTCATTGAATAGCCTGACCATACTAGCGCTTGAAGCAGAGATGAAATGTTCAGCTTACTCCAAGTCATTATCTCTACATGCAAAAGCCTAAAAGGGCAAGGCATTAGTAGAGGCTTCCAAAACAACCTAATGCATGTTTCATGGAAATGGAAAAAAAATCTTTTAGTGAAGGAAATGCCAAACCATTTGCTTTTAGGGTTTGGCTGCATAAATGCCAGAGTTACAATGTAGGGCACTGGACTGTCTTGTTCTGATGATTTTCAGGAAGTTGATTAGCATTGCTAGGAATTCCTTTGAATTATTCTTTTATTATGTATCAGTAAAAAGACTAGAACTTAGTCTTTTCAAGGGGATTTTATTTCAGCTTGAACTTTTGCTCCCTCATTTTAATTTATCCAAACAATGTCCACAAAGATAACACAGGCAGAGGCTCTCACGAGTTTGTTGATGATATGAATTGCTGAATAGATGCTCAGAAACAAGAAGATTTTAAGCTTCTTGCCTCTCAGTAAAGCTTCATTGGTTAATAAATACTGTATTAAAGTAGCATGTTGAGCCACACATAGAGGGTCCAGGGATTTCAAAGAAGGAAAATGGTGATTCAAGCTGTCATTCTGTTTGAGTTAAAGACAAAGGTGATGTCAGTTTATTTTCTCTGGCGTGACTTCTTGAGAAAGAGGAATTTGACACTCATGTATGCCGAAAACGATTGGTTGAAGAAGGTGAATTTTAAGTACATTATCCATAACTCCATACTCATTAGCTTTCTTGAAAAGGTCCTGGGTGGAAGGGACATTCATTCCGGAGGTCATGTATCTATCCGGTTCAGTCCTCCCAAAGCCTGTCTGTATTGAAAAATCATCAATAATGAAACTAATTTCTTTCATCTCTTCGGGCATTGACAGTGAAAAATGAGTTTATAAGATGGACAAATATAAATATTAAATGCCCAAATACATTGCTGTTCATCATGATGCAGGGGCTGGGCATTGTGTTGATCTAGGTACATTCTACAATATCTGACAGAGTCATTTTAGTTTCTTTCAAGATGATAAATAGTCTAAATAGCTCAACCACATAACTAGCAGCATGTATGAGATGTAGCTTTCCACACAAAATGTTGCATTTTATATTCCTACATTAATCTTTATTGTTTAAAAGGGGGTAAAGGGAAAGATATTTCATGATTAACACATGAATAATTATGTAGGGATTCATGTTCCTTTTTATAAACTCATGGCTTCTGAAGAGTTAAACTTTCTATTTCCCAGTAAAGTTCTGAAATTGAAGTAAAATGGAGGCCAATTAATTTTTAAAATTATATACTCATGAAATAATGAACACTTTGGTTTCATTCTGATATCTAGGACCAATGCACCAATGCAACAGACTGCAGAGATTCCCCATGACAATTACATTGCATGGAAAATCATAAAATAGCAATCACCTAAATATCTATTTGATCATGTGTTCTTTTGTGCAAAGAATATTTTGATTCTCCTTTAAAATGATATAAATACAAATATCAATTGTGGCGATCTTACTGGTATTTACCTATTGGGACTGTGATTGTTTTGAAAACAGTATACCCTGGAGTAGGTATTGAGACTTTGACACTCACAAACAAAAGGACCCTCCTGAGGTCCTTTGTTTTGTTTTATGACAGATACACTTTGTTAGAACTATCATGTGACAAGTGTCTCACTTTAAAAACAGTGAAGGCACAATTGTCTGTTTTCTTCTTCCATTTCTTTATATTCCAAATATTGTGTTGATACCTAGACTTTTCTACTCTAGTGACCTTCTCATTGTTCTTTGTGAAGCTTCACCTTCCAACAAAGATGACTAAAGGACTTCCAGTATGACTTGAATCAAATATCATTAGCACGCATAAAATTTCAAGAAGAGATGGAAACACTCTCAAATATTGTAACAACAATTTTATGTTGGACAGGTCAGAGATAAAAATGAATTTTCAGCTTCTCTCCAGCTCTTTGCTTATTCTGATATTAGACTATTCATATATTCACAATGTTTCGAGCTCTGTGTGTGTTTGATTTAGCACGCGCTGAGAACCTCATTAATTCATAAAATAAGAATACAAAATAGTATTTTGTGTATGTGTCTCTTTGTGTGGTTGACATATAAGTACATGTGAATGTGTGTGCAGGGGCATGCCTGTGCACATATGGAGACATAGGTTCCACATTGTATATCATCCTCTATCATTCTTCAACTTATTTTCTGAGATAAATAATTTTCATGTTTTCCAAAATTTATAGATAGTCTCTTACTTTGGTGTTTTTGTAAAAGGATGGGCATGTTCAATTTTAACTCAGATTATGTGTATAAAAATTCACTTGCTTTTATATACTAACTTATTTTCTGCATACATTTTAAGATCATTCACAATTCCAAAGTGTGTTTTGCAGAAGACAATTAGGTCACCTGCAAACAATGGTATTTTTATTACTTTTCAAAAAATTAAAATGCTCTTTATTTCTTTGTCTTAGTGTATTTCACTGCCCCTGATCTCCAAATTATTTCAACAGGATTATTGAAGCATAATGACATCCCAGATTTAAAAGCAGAAGATTATGGTGTAGTCTAGTAAATGTGATTCAACTTATTGTGATTACCTGAAAAATTCCGAAATTATTACTTAGACAAAAGCTAGTCTAAAGCTTCCAAATATTTTTATCAAAAAGAGAAGTTAATTTATCAAATACTTTGATGTGTATTTTGAGATGATGCTATAACTTTTAATTTTGGACTGTTGTGTGGTAAATTATATTGATTTTTTTTTGAGCTTTGGAATGAGCCTGCATCCATGAAAGCCTATCTTCTAATGAGGCTTTCTGGCTTTTTATGTTTTGCCTATTCCACATGTGAATATTTTGTGAATAATTTCTGTGCCATTATTCATAAAGTATTCACTTGTAGACTTATTTTAATGTGTGTGTGTGTGTGTGTTTCTATTT
Source organism: Ondatra zibethicus (assembly GCA_004026605.1). Classification (NCBI taxonomy): domain Eukaryota; kingdom Metazoa; phylum Chordata; class Mammalia; order Rodentia; family Cricetidae; genus Ondatra; species Ondatra zibethicus. Next base: position 39,691 of record PVIU01005613.1, on the reverse strand, counting down.
GTCTTTCTCTTTGTGTGTGTGTACAGGACTGAGACTGACATTGGAAGGCCTCACAATTTCTCTGTACCTTTTCCCTTGAGACAAGGTCTCCCAAGTGTTCAAAGAGTACTGATGCAACCAGTCTGTCTAACCACCGTGCTTTGGTGTGCTAAGCCTCAGCCCTCTAATTGTCAGCACCCTACCCAGCAGTTGAGTTATGGGGACCTGAATTCTGGTCCTCATTCTTCTGGGATGATTACTCTAACAACTTATCCTTCATACTTCAGTAACATATTCATTTCCTATATGGCAGATTTCACATATGGAAACATTTAAATAATGTATTTTGCATCTTAATTACATTACATATATGCAGTTACATATTACAAAGTACTATATATTTTTATAGTATATATAATCTCTATCACATTTCCCTTTTGGTTTTTCTAGGCATTAATTACATATTAATATATAATATACATTTATATGATGATAATATCTATCTTGTTTTTCCACTTTGTCTTTACTTTGAACACAGGGCCATATTTGTGGAAGGAAACCATTCTACAGTCAATACTTTAATACTGAATTGCACTGCCCCATTAAGATGTCAGTGAAGATATGAGATAAGAATTTTCCAAACCCATTACAGTCTGACCACTGCTCTATATGTGGTCGATCATTGGTTAATATGTGCATAATAATTGAGTGCATTTTTAAAAACCACCTGTATGTAGAATATGTGAGGTCCTCAGTAGGAAGAATACAAATAAGCAAATTTTAAAGGGTAGTGGAGGAGCAGAATCTGAAGCTTTACAAGGGAAAGATAAGCATGAAGAAAAATTCTCAGCATCGTATTACTGAAATCAAAACCTACTGAGGAAATGACTCAAATGTCACTTAATTTCTTAATAGATAGAATTTTTTGCAGTATTACAATGACATGTTATTAACTAATTAAAAGAAATGAATTTTAAACACATGTAAGATTATCCAGCTATCTGGTTTTATACACAAACTGTAATTTATTCAATAAAATGGACTTCTGTGTGTATGTGACTATCTCAGAGGTATGCTGATATGTGAAAACACCGTCTTAAAATATATAATCCATATATACATACACGTTATAGTCTCTAAAAATAAAAATATAGTGTTGAATGGTCCAGTGGTGAATGACCAAGGGTTAAGTGTTAAGGAGTGTTGATTAGAGCATAATGGTATAAATACTGATTGTGATAGTGGTTACACAGATTTAACACACACAGTAGATACTTCCACACAAAGCAGGATAACATTACACTAAAAAGAATAGTTAAAATTATATTTACTATGAGTAAAATCAAGTCCCAGTAAGGATATTGAACAACTATTTTCCTGATATTGCTTCTTAGAAAGTAAAATATTTCAGTCATCATCATTTTCTCCCCTAAGTACTAAAATGAGAGGAATAAAAATTAATGTTCAAACACTAAAAATACTTAATGCTTCCATTTATCACGCCCAGCAATTGAGGGATAAATATCAACTTACCACAAGGACAGTAAATATTGGATAAGTTCTTTTTCTGGGTGCTGAAATTAGTGGGGAAATGATGAGGTTGATAAGGAATAGAATACTGTATTGTCTCAAATAATCTCCCCAGGATACTGACTAATTATAAAAGGAAAACAACTTGGTACCTGAGCAAACCTGAAGACAGTACCTTGGCTGAATGGCTGAGATTCCAATTTCCAGCACAGGACAGCACATCAAGTCATACTTGATGGAGCACAAAAAAAAAAAAATCTTTTGATTCTCTTGTTAAGAAAAAAAGTCTCATTTCAAATTAAGAAATTATATGAGCAAATGTCCTTGAAGTATGATTGAGCATCCTTTGGGTATATGTCCAAGAGTGGTATTGCTGGGCTTGAGGTAGGTTGATTCCCAATTTTCTGAGAAACCACCATACAGATTTCCAAAGTGACTGTACAAGTTTTCATTCTCACAAGCAATGGGGGAGCTCTCTGATTGCAGATTGACAGCTAGGGAACCAGTGTAGGAACAAACTAGTCTCTCTGAATGTGGGTGACATTCGTAAGGCTGGGAAAGGCTGTGAGGCCAGTGGTAGTGGGACCAAGATTTATCCATATTGCTTAAACTAGCTTTTTAGAGTCCATTATCTTTGGAGTGATACCTTGCTCAGCATATATATAGCGGGGAAGACCTTGGTCCTGCCTCAAAGGGATGTGCTAGACTTTGTTGACTCCCCATGGGAAGCCTTATCCTTTCTGAGGAGTGGATGGTGTTTTGGGGTGGGGAAGAGGGGGAGGGAGCAGGAAGAAGGGAGGGAGAAGGAACAGGGATTGGTATGTAAAATGTGAAATCATTGTTTTTAGGAAAATAAAATAATTAAAAAAAGAAAATGCTTGAGAAAAATCATGACAGATTTCATAAAATAAATAATCAGTGTATTTCAAAAGTTCTCAGTGGTTGATTGATGTAAAGAATACAGATGATCCAGGCAGCATAAAAAATAAAGTGTGGCTCCTGAATTATACCTTATCCCAGAAAGAGCATTAGTACCAAAAATGCTAATCCAGTTTCCTCTGCAAAGGAAAAGTATATTTCTGCATTACATCTTAGTTGTAATATAGATTGTGCAGTGGCAAGTGATGGGGCAACCTCGATGAAGGTATGTGAAGCACATGGCACCTTAACTAGCTTTACAGATTTACTGTTAGTCTGCAATTATTCTGAATTGAAACATTGGATGGGAAGAATAAGCATATGATGCATTATACTGAATTAAAAAGTCATGGGTGGAGAAAGAGTGAAAATTAGGGAGGAGGGAAGGAGGGAGGATTGAGAGCAGAGAGGAAGGGATTAGGAGAGCCAAAGAGAAAGAGAAATACTCATTTCTAAAAAATCTCCTGAATCCATCTTTGAAACTACAAGAAATGTGGATGTCTTTCCACTTAAGTTAGTTTGTATTCCAACCATTCAGTTAGTAGATCAATTGACTCATAACTCAGCTTAATTATGGGTCATCAAATCATATCTACATTGACACAGACATAGTCTCCATATGTCTCTCCCTTGGCTCCCTGTAAAATTCAGGAAACCAAAGAGAATACGATATAATTTGCAAGAGCATGGTAATAATTTAATTGGTGTAGCCTGCTTTCACATTTGCTTATGTTCAAGGTTTTGTCATTTCTAAAGTTGACACAGGTTTTAAATGCTTGAGAGATGATATTGGAAGACTAGTTGACTCAGGTTTGCTTACTTCCTTGTTTTTGAAGTCAGTACATCCTGCTCTCTGAAATGCTGCAGATTATTCAAGACTGTGAAATGTCACTGGTATATTAAGAAGCAATAATTGAAGGAGATAATCATTTTTGGCTTTAGAAAGTGTATCTAGCTTCTGTAAAGTTACATGCATAACCTTCTGTGTCTACAGGTCTGGCAAGTGTATGACTTCACTCCAAGAGACTAAAGATTTCCTCAGAATGATTTGTAGAAAATGCATGTTGGTTTCAGAGTCTATGTTTTCATAAAAACTCACTACCTTTTTATTTGTAACTATTAATAATAGGAAACCTCCAAAGGCTATGATGGCATAATGTACTACTGAAAAATAATTGTTTAATTTGTATCCATCTTTTAGAATAAAAGCAAGGAAGGAAAGTGAGATAAAGAGATGAAACAGAGAAGGGAGAAAAGGGAAAAAGGCACAGAAAAGTGAGGGAGAAAGGTAAAGAAAGGGAAGAAAGATTGACAAAAGGGGAGAAGGGAGGAGCAAGGAAGATGTGTGTGTGGGGGGGGGAGAAATCAAATAAAGACTTAAAAGGCTCCAGAGTTGTAAAATAAAAAGGAAAACAAAGGATCGTCATGGAGCCTGACTGTAACTGACCAGGTTTCCCAGCCAGTTTCTCTGGCAGGATCCTTTACAGTGGGGCCTGCCTCCGCCTTTTAAATCATCATAGTGTAAAATTTTCTTGTCAGTAAGTGGTCCCAAGAATAAATTATATCTAAGTTCAATAATGTTATATACAGTTTTTCTTTCTCTTATTCTTTATACTTCCCTAAGGGGCAACAGGCAAAACTACATCCATTAGTTTTTAAAATATGAGCCTCCAAGTATAAAATACATTTAAAATGAATGACTTCCAAATATCTGTATCACAAAGACATAAAGCATGCCTCAACATAAAGCCAGACACACTGAACCTTATAGAAGACAAAGTGGGAAGTACACTTGATTGCATTGGCTCAGGAGACAACTCCTAAATATAACTCCAGCAGCATAGACACTGAGAGAAACAATTAATAAATGGGACCTACTGAAACTGAAAATCTTCTGTAAAGCAAAGGACATAGTCAACAAGACAAAACGACAGCCTACAGAATGGGAAAAGATCTTTACTAACCCCACATCAGGCAGAGGTCTGATCTCCAAAACTATACAAAGAACTCAAGAAATTGGTCATCAAAAGAACACATAAAAAAAAAAAAACACTGATGACAATTTATGCTGGAAAGGTTGTGGGGAAAGGGAACACTTCTGCATTGCTGGTAGGAATGCAAGCTGGTACAGCCCCATTGGAAGTCAATGTGGATTTCTCAGAAAATTAGGAAACAACCTTCCTCAAGACCCAGTAAATTGTTCACCTGGTCTTGATTTAATTTCGGTATATGGTATTTATCTAAAAAACTGTCCATTTCTTTTACATTTTCCAATTTTGTGGCATACAGGCTTTTGTAGTAAGACCTAAAGATTCTCTGAATTTCCTCAGTGTCTGTTGTTATGTCCCCCTTTTCATTCCTGATCTTGTTATTATGAGAGTTCTCTCTCTGCCCTTTGATTAGTTTGGATAGGGGTTTGTCGACCTTGTTGATTTTCTCAAGGAACCAGCTCTTTGTTTCATTGATTCTTTGGATTGTTTTCTATGTCTCTATTTTGTTGATTTCAGCCCTCATTTTGATTATTTCCAGTCTTCTACTCCTCCTAGGTGAGTCTGCTTCTTTTTTTTTTCTAGAGCTTTCAGGTGTGCTGTTAAGTCACTAATGTGTGCTTTCTCCATTTTCTTTCTGTGGGCACTAAGTGCTATGAACTTTCCTCTTAGCACTGCTTTCATAGTGTCCCATAGGTTGGGGTATGTTGTGTCTTTATTTTCGTTGAATTCAAGGAAGACTTTAATTTCTTTCTTTCTTTCTTCCTAGACCCAGGAGTGGTTAAGTAGTTGACTGTTCAGTTTCCATGAGTTTGTAGGCTTTCTGGGGGTAGAATTGTTGTTAAATTCTAACTTTTCTCCATGATGATCTGATAAGACACAGGTGGTTACTCCAATTTTTTTGTATCTGTGGATGTTTCCTTTGTTACCGAGTATGTGATCAATTTTCGGAAGGTTCCATGAGATGCTGAGAAGAAGGTATATTCTTTCCTGTTTGGGTGGAATGTTCTGTAGATGTCTATTAAGTCCATTTGATTCATTACATCTGTTAGTTCTCGTATTTCTCTGTTAAGTTTCTGTCTGGTTGACCTGTCCATTGGTGAGAGAGGAGTGTTGAAATCTCCTACTATTAGTGTGTGGGGTTTGATGTGTGCTTTGAGTTCTAGTAATGTTTCCTTTACATATGTGGGTGCTTTTATATTAGGGGCATATATATTCAGGATTGACACTTCATCCTGATGGATTATTCCTGTTAAGAGTATAAAATGTCCATCACCATCTCTTCTGATTGATTTTAGTTTGAAGTCGATTTTGTTCGATATTAGTATACCCACACCCACTTGTTTCTTAGGGACATTTGATTGAAAACCTTTTCCAAACCCTTTACTCTGAGATAATGTCTGTCTTTGTGGTTAAGGTGTGTTTCTTGTAAACAACAGAATGTTGGATCCTGTTTTCGTATCCATTCTCTTAACTTGTGCCTTTTTATAGGTGAATTGAGTCCATTGATATTAAGTGATATTAATGACCAGAGGTCATTAACTGCGGTTTTTTGTTTTTTTGTTTTGTTTTTTTTTTTTTTTTTTTTTTTTTTTTTTTTTTTTTTTGATTGTAGAGTTTGTGTGTTTCCCTTCTTTGAGTTGTGCCAGTGGAGGGCTGTTAGATGTCTGTGTTATTTTAGGTGTTGTTTGCATTCTTTAGTTGTGGTTTTCCTTCTAGTACTTTCTGTAAGGCTGGGTTTGTGGCTATATACTGCTTAAATTGGTTTTTATCCTGAAATATCTTGTTTTCTCCATCAATGGTGAATGAAAGCTTTGCTGGGTATAATAGTCTGGAGATCCTCCTGGAAATTGGAAGCAAACAAGATCTCTGGGCAAAAGTGGAGGCATGGGAATGGAAATAGGGGTGTAGGTAGGGGTGGGGGTGGGGTGAAAGGGAGAGAGGGAGGGAGAAAGGAGAAGGCATAGACTGAGGAGAACTTGGGGGAGTGGGAGGGTGGAGATGGAGGAAAGGTGAATATTGGAGAAGGGAATAAGATATCTGCATTTAGGACTGGCAAGATACTTGGCTCTAGAGGAAATCCCAGGTGTCCACAGGGATGTCTCCAGCTAGGTCCTTGGGCAGCAGTGGAGAGGGTGCCAGAACTAGCATTGTCCCATAGTCACACTGATGAATATCTTGATCACCACCATAGAAATTTCGTCTAATGGATGGAGATAGAGACAGAGACCCACATTCACACCAGAGCAATGGATTGAGCTCCCAAGGTCCAGTCAAAAAGCAGAAGGTGGGAGAAGATGAGCAAGGAAGTTAGGACCCTGAGGGGCTGGACCACCCACTGAGACAGTGTGCCTGATCTAATGGGAGCTCACCACATCCAGCTGGACCAGGACTGAATGAGCATATGATCAAACTGAACTCTCTAAATGTGGCTGCCAATGAGGGCAGAATAAGAAGCCATCAACAATGACACTAAGACCTATCTCCTCTGCATGTATTATCTTTTTTGGGAACCTAGTCGATTTGGATGCACACCTTCCTAGGATGGGATGGAGGGGGGAGGGCCTTGGACTTCCAACAGGGCTGGGCACCATGCCCTCTTTTAAGGAAGCAGAGGGAGGGAGGGGGGAGCGGGAGGGGACGGGGAGAAGGGGAGGAAAGGTAATTTTTTTTGTTTGAATAAAAAAAAATAAAAGAATATGGGAAAAAATAAAACCCTTAAAAAGACAAAAAAAGAAAGAAAGATAATCAGCCTACAAAACATAATATCAGAGAACTTAGATAACAATGAGGACACTAAGAGAGTCTTACATAGATCTAATCTACATGGGAAGTGGAAAAAGACTAGATCTCCTGAGTAAATTGGGAATATGGCGACCTTGGGGGAGGGCTGAAGTGGGGAGGGCAGAGACAGGGAGGGGAGCAGAGAAAAATGTAGAGCTCAATAAAAATCAATAAAAATATTAGTTCTTAAGCAGTGTATTAGAACACGACTTTCTGAAAGCTTAAAAGTGTTCTGTTGCAAAGAAAGCAGCACAATGTAAAACATGTGAATAATATATATTATAGTTTTGAGCATAAAGCACAGAGCTCATTTTCGCTCAGAAAGAGTAATTCTCTTTCAGCAGTCAGAATTGGTCTGCTCAACAATAACCATCTTTAACCAGACTTCCTGTGCTGATGCCACATCTCTCCATAGGTAGTTTTTCTTCCAGGCATGCAGACAGGTTAGCCTGCTTTCCAAGAGCTTTAGCATAATAAGTGTTGATGTCCAGTCGTTGTTGACAGGCACGGCCATTTCCTTTCTTCCTTTCTTTTTTAAGGTTGCTAGAGTTCTTTAAAAAGATCGAATATGTTTCCTTTCATGTGATCGGCCTTGGTTATATAACACTATCATAAGCTCTAAAGAAGAAACTTAACTGGTCCTTCCAAGGTTGCACATTTTATGAACAAAATACTATTCCTTTCAATTATATTATTTTGTCACCTCAGTGAGTCAGCTAACTCCCTAACTATAGATGCTCTTCAGTTGATTGCCTTGTCCATCTTTATGACAAAAGAGTCTTGCCTCTTACTCTTTCTACTATTACCACATCTCAATTCGGAAAGAGGGAGTCCTCAGCTTTGCTGTGTTTTTGTTTAAACCTCTGCACTTTTATCAGCCATTAATGTTTCCATGTAAATGTGAGAATAAGCTTGTCATTTTTATTTTAAAATTTCTATTGTAAATTGGGTTGAAATTTTGTAAAACCTTTAATTTACTACATAAATGGAATTGATCCTTCAAGAATGTTGTGTCTTTCTGTTCATCCACAAAAGAACCAGAAGAGTGGTGTATTTAATTACTTTAGAAATAAATTCAGGTTTCTGTGCATAGATTGTTTAATGTATCCACATTCTTAATATTTTGATGTCAAGGGTTGTTATTTCCTGTTAACACATTAATTTTTCATTTATGATATATACATTATTAACAACTGTGGATCATCCTTTTGTATAAGAACCAAATGAGAAAATTGGTTCTTAGAAATGCATGAATGGAGCTTCTTAGAAAGATCACTTTATTCACTCCTTTACACAAATATGTGGTTCTTCTTTTGTCCTGAATGAACAGACTAGGACCTCTAGTAGAATCTCACATTTTTCCTTTTGATTTGAGTCACATGATATATTCAAGGTTTTTCATCTCTAGATTTCTTGCCTTTTTTCCATCTCCCAAGTGCTGGTGCACACTAGTCTGCACCATTAAAGATAAACACCTTAATGCTTTCTGAGGTGTTTCCCTAACTTTTTTAAATTTATGATTTGCTGAAAGGTCTTATCATGAATACGATTTAAATATTTACCTGATGCTGTTTCAATATTTATTTAGAAACTCTCAAGTTACTTATTTTCTTAATAATTTCTATTATTTCAGTATTTTAATTACAATTAAAATTTTAGATTTTCAAGTTACATTATACCTAGACATATTTCTAGAATTTATTCAAAAGATTTTATTATTATTATTATTATTATTATTATTTTGGTTTTTCTAGACAGCGTTTCTCTGTAGCTTTGGAGCCTGTCCTGGAACTAGCTCTCGTAGACCAGGCTGGCCTCAAACTCACAGAGACAAGCCTGCTTCTGCCTCCCGAGTGCTGGGTTTAAAAGTGTACACCACCACCACCCAGCTTTGAAAAGATTTTAACAGTCTGTCTTAGATAATTTATATGTTTGGAGAAATTCATTTTATGTGATTTGTCAAAATACTGAGTAAAAATTCTTACGTATAATTTCTTCAGCATTTCTTTTATCCATTATCTTATATATTCTCTTTATATACATGTAAGCAAAATGTGCTTGTTATACACAGTCTTATAATTTCTGTTTTTTATTTATATGTTTAGACTATTTATATTTAATTTAGGTATAGGTATATTGAGATTCATAACAATAACCTGGCCATTTGACTTATATTTAACTGCTAGATAGAATATTTATATGCATGTATATGTATGTATATGTGTATGAGTATGTGTGTGTGTGTCTATTTTTCTTTGCCCATTGGTAGGCTACCTTGAAATACTGTAAACTTTACATAAGTTCATATATCACTTAATGATGGCATATGTTCTGAGAAATGAATTATTATTAGGTGATTTTATCATTGTGTGTATGTTATAGAGTAACCTTTAACAAATGAAAATTGATTAGGGAGTTAAGGGATATTTGAAGACAATGGATATATATTTTTCATAACTGACTGAAACATACTTTTGTGACATTTGACTGTGTAATGGAATCAAGCTTTTGAAAAAATTCATTTCCTGTCATCTTTTATGCTTTAGTTTAATTTAGACTTCTTTCCAAACCCTACATTTGTCATAAGTCTACAATACTGATTTTGCTTTCAGTTTAAAATACGGGTTCTCATAAACAAAAACATAAAAACAACTTTGAGTTTGGTTATGTATTTGTAAAGCTTAGTATTCTGTTGAGATTAGTTGTAGTATGTATTTTTCTGACAGACTAATTCAGGTTATTTTTTTATTTTTTAGCAGATGATGATGAATTCTTTTACTTTGTCTTTTCTGGAACTTTTTGCATACTGCCTCACCTACAAATAATATTTTCTTAGGTATAAGACAAGACTGATATAGCCATTGTTTTATCCCTACATTCACAAATTTCCACTCTCTTTGGGATTACTTTAATTATACAGGATTTTGCTATTCTTTCTGTGGATATAATATTCCTTTTGTCTCAATTTTACATGACTGTGTATTGGTTATGTTTTTGCTACTTTGTTTACAATACCTTTCAATATAATTGCATTTCTTTAGTATTTGAAATTTATTCTGCTTTTGCATTCAACAGTAGATTCTAGGAATTAAAATTGTTTGTAATAACACAAGGCCGGTGCAGCTCTGATAAAGATTATAATTTGTGTTTATTTGACATTACTACCTTGTTATTTTGTAACTGTGAGGCAGGGTCTCACTTGGTAGCCTATGCTGACCTCAGTTTCCTTATGTCATCCAGGCATGACTCAAACTATCTTGAGAGCTGTGATTTTAGTTAAGCAGCACGTACCTGGCTCTTTGCATCATTCTTTAGACAATCTTCTTACTGCCTGTCATAAATGGAGCAAGTGAAGCCAGAGTGGTGAAAAACACAGTTTTTTTTAACTTTATAAAGATTAATATTCAAATCTAATTTTCACATAGTGATTACTATGTGGTAAAACATACAAAATGTGGTAAAACATACAAAATGCACATACACACATATGTTCTAAGCTTCATTAAAACCTTGTAGTAGTAATCTTTGCAATGGCACACTAAAATAACATAGAGGATGTTATGATATAAGATGTTTCAGATTGTCAATGTCACGGGGCCTGTATAAACTTATTTCGCATGGTGGTGTGATCCATCATATCTTGGTAGTTAAAGGTGGTAGTACATCAGTATGTTTGAACACAGGCAGCTTCGTCCTAAGTGTGTGAGTCTATGAGAAAGAGAGTGTAGGCAGAGGCTGCTCATTCTTTCCCAGCTGCTCAGACCCAAAATAATTACACAAAACTGTATTAATTAAAATACTGCTTGTCCAATCACTTCCGTGTTCTGCTGGCTAGCTCTTATATCTTAAATTAACCCATTTCTATTATTTTATATTGTACCACAAAGCTCACAAACCACCAGCTGAGTTTCTGCTGGCAGCTTGTGTCTTTCTCCTGTGTTGGCTACATGACATCTCAATGACTTTGCCTACTTTCTCCCAGCATGCAGTATAGTTTTCCTGCCTATTCTACAGAAAACTCTATTCTGCCCTATACAGGCTTCTTTATTCAGTAATCAATAAATGTAACACATAGAGAAGGACTTCCCACACCAGTTTTCATTTTCTGTTCAAATATAAGGGAGATCTTAATTTTAACATAGTAAAATTACATATAAAAAAACAGGTATCAAGCAAGAATTACAGTTACAATATGTATATCTACTTTATCTTTTATCATAACTAAGGAAAACTATAATTATTACTATCTAATCTCCAATTTCATCAACAACCCCAGAAGGATATAATATTACCTAAGTTAACAGGAAGTGCATTGTAAGCAACTTCCAAAACTCTGGAATTGACAGAGACATCTCACTGCCTGGACAGTCACCCAAAGTTCTTTTGTAACATTGGGGCATCCATCTTCAGCCTACAGGCCAAAAGTATCTGGCAGACTTTTGCATGAAACAGGAAATTTCAAAGACATTTTTACCTATATTGGCAGTTTGCCAATAACTTTCTTCTGTGTCCTGCAGAATGTCTGGCAGACTCTTTTATGAAGCAGGAACCCCAAAGGACTGTCTCATCTTTAGACAAGTTCAGCAGTCATTTTTCTGTGGGTGCTGCATGTCCAGTTCATACAGTATAACATCAAACAGTCCAGGCAAGAGCAGTTTCTTGCCAAAATGTCTAGCAAACTCATTAAGGAGCCTCTTCAGTGCCCATCATCCTCTTGAAGTAGATTGGTGCTTCCAGGAGCAGATATGTCTTACTGTCATGAAAAGTCTTAAGTTTTTAAAGCATTTTAAATCTCATATTCTGTTAGTCTTTGAAAGGTTTGAAGAATAACTACCCATGTGAAATATATCTCTGTACATCTAGAAATCCTAACATGACTACAAGCTTGATTATTATAGATGACTATCTATTAACCTATATTTCTTGATTATATATTACATTTTTAAATGAGTTACACAAGCACAATACCTTAATCAAGAGCAGAAATATACATATAACTAAACTGACCTTAAATTTATATCAATAAACCAAGATCCATACCAATGCAAATTATCCATTTCTGTATCATATCCCCCTTGAAGTGTAAACAAACATTTATAAACAATAATTTAGGGTATTTGCATGTTGTTGTCTAGACTACTTCCTGCTGATTGGGGGTTCTATTAATCAGGTCTGCCATGGGCTATTCTGTATGCTAGGTCCATCTCAGCCGGAAGTCCTAAAGCCATCATGAATTTGGACCATCTGGACCTTTGTTTTAGTGGGTCTTGTTTGATCAAACTACATTAGTCTGGAAGGAGTCCACAGATTCTCTATCTCTAGAAATAAAAGTAGAACCTCTTTTCCAAAACAACATATTTTTAGAACCAAATTTTGAAGTCAAAATTATATATATATATATATAAGCTTAGCAGCCCTTACAATAAAATGTCTCTCTGTACTTAACTCATTCACAGTCAAAAAATTCAAAGAAAACATAATAATACACATAATCCAGACTCTGTATATATTTTATCTTTACTCCTTTACTTTTTTCAGAAATTTAATATTTATTTTTCTATCTCTACTCCTTTAACCCATGACTATCTGTACTCTTTATAACTGTCTATACATTTTTCTTCTCTCTCTCAAGCACACATACATTTATCCAACACTGTGACCCATTTAGAAGTCTTTTACATCTGGATGTTTTTTTTCATTGTGTGTGTATCTGGAATAATTTTCTGACCAGGATTGCCTTTTTTAAAACAAAACAAAAAAAAAATACTAAGTGATGTGGCTAGGATCAACTCAGCAGCTCTGCCTGGTAGGTCTGCCCAATCCACCATGGTGGAGGCATATTCAGCATGAACCACACTTACAGCCCCAATTTCAGGCAAACGGCAGGTCTATGTTGCCATTAAGCAAGTTGTAGCACTCTGCTCACAAACATATTTTAAATGCTCTGTAGCTGGATCTTGTGAAAGAGTCAGAGCCATTTGAGCTGGCGAACTAGGAAGCTGTCATTTCTAAAAAAGGCTCAGTTTTTAATGCACATCCCTTAACAGAGCTGCTGCACCCCTGCTTGCTGGGAGTCCATTTAGAAAAAAAAATGTGACAACAAAGAAGCTGTGCTAAACTCTGTTTGTGTGTGTGTGTGTGTGTGTGTGTGTGTGTGTGTGTGTGTGTGTATCTAGGACTCATTCCAAATTTCTCAGGTATTACACGGATTTAGTCAGTCCTACCTTGGCACACAAATCTGTAGTTTGAGGCTGATCATTGATGTCATGTAGCCACCTGAGACAGATGCTAGAATTTTAGCTGGTAACACGTTGCCACGTGGCAAAATACAGATTAATAGAAATGGATTAATTTAAAATGTAAGAACTAGCAAAAAATATGCTAGAGCTATTGGTCAAACAGTATTACAACTAATATAGTTTCTGTCTGATTATTCAGGTGTGAGCTGTTGGGAAACACACAAGCAGTCTCTAACCTCAAGACAGAGAGAGAAAGAGACACAGAAAGAGACAGAGAGAAAGACAAAGACTATCTCTTGTGATATTTTGTTTGTTTTTTAAGCAATAAAGCTTGCTTGAAGATCAGAGTGCAGAGCTAAGCCACTAGAGGCCACGGAGTGGTGGTACACACCTTTAATTTCAGGACTCAGAGATAGAAGCAGAGGGATCTCTGTTAGTTCAAGGCTACCCTGAACAAGATTGAATCAATCTAAAAGAAACAAAAAGGTGATCCCAGCACTTGTAATCCCATGCCTTTATGCCCAACACTAGGGAGGTGGAGACAGGAATGATATGGCTGGGCAGAGAGAGAAATATAAGGCATGAGGAGATAGGAGCTCAGCAGAGTCTGAGGTTAGGTTGAGACAGATAGAGTCTGGAGATGAAGTCTGATGACCAGATCACCTCTTTGGTCTGAACATTGGTAGAAATAAAAGAACTCTCTTGTGGCTGGCCACTCTGCTTCCCTGATTTTAAGTATTAACCCCTATATCTGACTCTGGGTTTTTATTATTAAGACCAACTAGAATTTGTGCAACAACTATCCTTTGAGATCATTCCCCCAAATGTTTGAGGAGCCTCACAATAGACCCTTCCTTTTAAATGTCCACATCAATGTTCAAGATCTCACTGCTCTGTTCAGTAAACCTTCAGCCACCAGAGACTTACATCTGGGGAAATTCAGACCACTTGCAAACCATGGCAAATTTTATGGTATTTATCTCTCGCATCCTTATAAATGATGCTGAGAAATATAAAAGCCATATAATTTCCTTCAAGTTCTAGCATTACTAACAAGAATAACAGCAATTAAAACATAGAACATAGGATATCAGTGCTCATATTCATATATATTGTGAGTGCTGGTTGGTAAGGAAAATAGTACCCAGCAAACAATTGTGATATCTGGGAATTAGATAATTATACTATTGATTAGTTGCACATAATACAGATCTAAGTAAGCATGGAAGGAATACAATGGATTATGTCTTGATTGGTCAGGGATTATTCTTCGAATTTGTTATTCTCTCATACATGACATCCTGACTGGAGTCTCCCCTCCCTCCATTTTTCCCAGCCCCCACCTTCCCTTTCCACAAGGTCTACTTCTCCTTTGTTTCCTTCAGAAAAGAACAGAGGGCTACTCTTCTTAAGAGAGTTACCAGGAAAAGATAAATTTGGGTAGGCTCATTCACATATGTATCTCTTTTGTAGTTAAATAGATGAAGAAGCCAAATTCCAAATCAATATACATATTACCATAGGACATTTTTTATTTTCTATAGTATAGTTAAATATGACCACTTCTTCCAATTACTATTTATTAATCTGAAAAATAGCCAAAATAGTAAAATAAGAGTAGTGGGTAAAATAAAACTTAAATTTGAGGCACATTACCTGTGTTCTTATTTCAATATGATTACTAATATATTCTCATTTTGTAATCTGTGATCATAAAATTAAGTGCCATAAATTACTATAAAACACACACTAACTATGATTAATTTCACTATTTAAACACAACTACTGATCTTTGCTCCTACTCCAACTGGCATTGTTAGAAAAATTTGACTCTAAATCTAATAATAAGCTTATGAAGTTGTTAGAAAAATTTGACTCTAAATCTAATAATAAGCTTATGAAGTTGCTACCCATGACTCACTAAATATACTTGAATGCCTCCCTAACTCACCACTAATGGGTAATGCTTAATCTGATTCCCTGTGTTTTAATACAAATCTGAAATATCATGATTTATAATATGTAGTTAGTAATACATTTTGAGAGAAGAAAATTTGGTATCAAGACATAAGTATCTGTGTATTTAGCTATATATTCTATGCTTAACACTTTACATAATATTAACATGTATTATCCTCTGGATTAATTAGCATGAGGAAACAAACTTTACTAAAAAGCATGGAAAAATTAATATGTTTTTGATCTTGTGGTTTTTCTAATGAAAATATTATCAATGCTAGTAAAGGCAGATTGTTAGGTCAACATAACTGATTGGGTTTCTCAACCATAGCAGCTTTATATTTTGTATATACATACATACATACACACACATATATAAAATCTCCAGTACCCCAGTGTTCCTGTAGGGCCAGATTACTTCTTGTTATGATTCACTGGTATTAGAAATGTATTCAAATCAATAGTTACATTGCTAGTAATAATACATATTCGCCAAGCACAAAATATATATTAGATAATTTAATAAGGATTAAAAATATATTCCTTATAATTGATCTCCCCTACCCTGTAAAGGGTGTGATGATGTATGCTTTATAGATAAGAGCACTGAACCTCCCTAAGAATGGACTGTGTGCCCAATTCTGTATAGTCAGCATAGTAGGACAAGAACGTGGAGACAGGAAATGCACTGGTCTGACTTTGGGAACTAGATAACTACCAACTGCTCTTCAGCCCTACATTTTCTGAAGTGAAAAACTTTCAATCGGTTATAAGATCAAAACATAAAAAAGAGAAATCAAAAATCGAAACAGAACAGCTTATATATAACCAAGTACATTCCTTGGACTGTGTTCAGAACCCAAAAAGCACAGGCTCTCCCATACTGCTCTTCAAGGAGTCTGGAAGAAAGCATGTCACAGTGATTGAGTTTGGTTGACAGATTCAAGGAGGAGGCAGGCAGTGCAAGAACAACCCTTAAGAGGTTGTGATACCCTAGAGACTGGGACAAGTGCCAGGAAGAGAAGCTTAGCTGACTGTGGAAACATCTCTCTCTCAAGAGGATATAGTAGGCCTGCCAAATAAATAGGATAAAATAAAAACATGCCAAGTTCTGTTATTCAGAATATTAGATTAATGAATGGAAGCTAAAGATGAGGAAGAAATCTGAGTGCAAGCAATTATATTTTAATGATAGTAGCATTTCAAAGTAAAAATATTGGGCAAAGGGACTTAGATATTCTGAGATATTGCAACTGCTTGCAGAAACATTTAACATGGTGGAGATATTCTTGTTAAATAATCACAGCGTTCATTGTAAGCACTTGACAATGTAATTTCTTATAATTTCAAATGTATAGTTTCAAAAGTTTCTTGTAACACAATTGGAAACTGTTTGGTTTCATGTAGTACTTGTGTATGCTAGCTACTTTTATTTTTATTACATTTACACACACACACACAGAACACACACACACACACTCTGTGTGTGTTGTGTGTGTGTGTATGAGTGTGTGCTCTCATGTGTGCACATGTGTGTAGGAGTTGGTTCTTTTCTTTACTGTGTGGTTCCCAGTATTGAACTCAGGACCTGAGGTTCACTCTATTTCCATACCAATTAGATCCAGCGATCTAAGTAGTCTTTATCCTCTGAAACATCTATCAGCCCTCTATTGTGTTATGTGGATTTTCAGATAACAGCTAGGAGGACTGAAGCTGAATTAGACTACCAAAAACATCACAATAAGCACACATCAAACTTAATTACTGTGTAAATATTCCCAGAGCTAGGAAGGAGTTGGTGCTGCCTTCTGAGCAGATCATCAGGGGACTAGATTAAGAAGTCAAACTGAACACAAAGGGGCAGAGTAGAAAACAAGTTAATTATAGGAAATGCCAGCAATCTAAATTAAGAAGAAAGAGGAGATTATTCATGGCCTTTGTTTAAAAAGCTGATATCTATATTAGTTTTCTATTGTGGTATTAAACCTACTAGCCAGCAGATTAAAGCATCACGTTTACTGCCCCAGCTTGCATGGGACAAGGTTTTCTTTAATGAGGATGCATTCATAAGAGACAACTTCCAATCTCTCAAGTTGTTAATCACAGGTATTAAACTGAAATCTGTGTTTTCTTGATGACATATAAGCAGTGGTTTTTGAGTTTCTAGATCCTGCCTGTGAGACTTTGAAATGGTCCTCTCTATCAGTTTTCACAATATAATCAATAATTTATTCAAACTCAGCTTTCGTTAAAATATATGTGTTTATACTTATGTTCATATACATAGATGTGTATGTCTAAATACACATAGACACAGATACAAGTTTGCATATACATGTGTGCATATATACATTCATGTTTGATATGCACTTATGAACAGAGATGAATGTAATCTTGAGTATCACAGCTCATCACATTTGCTAGATTTTATTATTTGAGAATATGGAGATCTGATATAGATTCTAGAAGAACAACTATAGGGAGTAAACATGAAGTTCACCCTATTATATGAATAATAGATATATGTATGTGTGTGTGTGTATGTGTTCGCCCTATTATATGTACATACACACACACACACACACATGGTGGGAAGAGAAAGAAAGATCTGTTATAAAGAAGGGAATTGAGTAATCCCAACAGCTATTGCTGGAGCTGGAAGAGGTTGTGTTCTAACCATAGGTACAGCAGAGCTCGGCAAAACTTGTGTCCTGTCTCAAGCCATCAGGCTTGCAAAGCTGTTTCTGTGTCTTTTTGTTTTAATAAAGTCTTTGCTTGGTTCTCTAAGGTGCACACACACACACACAGAGAGAGAGAGAGAGAGAGAGCGAGAGAGAGAGAGAGAAAGAGAGAGAGAGAGACTTGTACACAGTGAGCAGAGCAGTATTCTTCACTGTTAGTCCCATTCTCCTAAGCTCTCATAGGCACAATCAGAATAACGTTTTATAGGACGGCCAACATTAACTGACACCGAGAGAACTGCCATACCCCAGTTTGTTTGAAGTAACCTTTACCAGAGATTCAACCTTTATCTTCGTGAATTTGAAACTTCAACTAAAAAAGTAAAGAAACCACCAAAATATAGACAAAAAATGAAGTAAAAGATGCATCTAATTGTTAAAAGTAATTATCTTTCTATGGGATAGAATTCCCCAAAAGTAATGATTGTGTTTACTTCAGTGAAGGTCTTTTTTGTTTGGGCATTAGACAATTCTGTCAGCAATGGCAAGAGACAGCATGTTACTTTCAGGTGTTGCATGACAGGGACACATCTTTGAATTTATGTGCTAAAAGCTATTCCCAGTTTTCTCTTCTCTAACTCAGCTTGCATGTAGTCATCAAATGTAAAGATCAACATCATGCTAACTTAAAACAAAAGCCCAATGTTAATCTATTCTATTTTATTACTTGAATTGCTGAAACCTCTCATCATTAATAATATACTTTTAGATTTTAGTTACCTCTGGATTTTTTCATGTTTCTTTTTACTACAAACCCCAGTGTAAGTAAAATATTATTAACTCAGGTGGCTCTAATGTTTATTGATTTTCAGCGTGGTAGTCCTTTGAAATACTTCTAAAGTAACATTTAATGGTTAAAGTCAAGTGATTTCTGTGATTGTAAGGAGTTGACTTTGGTATTTCTCCTATCCACCACATATTTCTATTTCAGATGTCAGTCTTTGGCTCTACATGAACTGTCCTGTGGAGAGACACATGAAAAGCAATTGATATGATCCCCTGGCCACAAATCAGCTAAGGATTGACACATGTAATCCGACAACCTGGGAGGGTTTACACTTTCACAACAGCCATGTGAGTGAGCAAGGAGTGAGATTCTTCCTCTGCCGATCCCTGAAATAAATATTGCCCTGAGTTAACCTTGAATTTCTCCATTTTAAGACAGAGGGATTGATTGATTGCTTGTATTCTTATAAGACATTAGATCTTTAGATAATTTATTCATGCACAGTACATAAATATACTAGTGAAAAACAGAACAAAATCCAGCTACATGTATAATGAATATATGACTCCCTCTTTGCATACAGTTTTACTTTCTTCTTTTCCAGTGAAGTTACTGGAAATTTACCACAACCCAAACATGTTAAATGAAAGTGACCGAAGATAAATAATTTTTAAATTCCAAATTCCATAGTACCTTGAGTCGTGTAATGAAATCTCAGCATGTCCCTCTCTGTGTCCTCAGTATGGGAATCTCTCTTTTTACAATGTATTCATGCTCTATACTCCAGATCTGTCTCATATTTTTGACTGGCTGTTCCAGGTCTACAATGTTTATGATCAAGACACACTGCATTCACTCAGCAGTGACACAAAACACAACAGTGAAGCTAGCAATTTGGATGTGCTGAAACAAAGAGTTGTGGAGTGTTTATTTATTTATCATCTCAGAACTTTACCCACAAAAGACAAAGAGAGACAAGCTCACGTTTACAACACTGTTTTTACAGTACATTATTATCAGTTTCATTTTTAAAATGTGTCCATTTTTGGAACCCAATGCATGTTAGTAATCATTTTCATATGAAAATTCTAAATTCAAAAAAGCTCTGTATTCATTTTGAGCATGAACCTGATGTCACAGGTGGAAGATTCTACACCTTCCCTCATGTTTCTGCTTGCTGACAATTCCCAAGTGTCCTAAATATATATGTATAACTAGTCTTAAATATATATGTACAACTAGCCTTTAGGGTTTGTCTGTAAAGTATGCATAAAGTGCAAATGAATTTTATCATTCTATTTGAGTTCCATAATAGCATAGCTCATTTTGTATGGTATTGTTTCAGAAACTGAAAAGCTGTGAACATGGCTTGCCTGAAGCATATTTCACTGTGAACATTACTTCTGGATACATAGTATTAGGAACCTTATCTCATTTCAGGCACTTTCTGGATGTCTTAGGATGCATCTCTCTGTCATGTGAGAGGAATGCTATACTTTAGTAATTTGTAGTTGGAGCTGATGAGTAAATTGAAAATTCAGATTCTGGTTTCATATTTCATGAATTCTGCATACATATTTTTCTCTTTTGGTTTTTCAAGACAGAGTTTTTCTGTGTAACAGCGCTAGCTATCCTAGAACTCATTTAGTAAACCAGGCTGGCCTTGAACCCAGAAGAATCCTTCTGCATCTGCCTCCTGAGTGCTAAATAAAAGGGATATGCTACCCCACCTGGCTCTGTGTACAAATATTTGAAGTCTATTTTATATAATTTTGATGTCAGGAAGTGTGTTTATGTGTCTGTGCTCACTGTGCTTTTTACATCTATGCATATTTTTTATGGAACCTATTTTCTGTCTTAAAATGTTGTCAATTTGGACAACTAATCTTTGAGATAGTATTTGTTAGATGAGAGTTTTAGCATATAACAAATTTCTTTGGTTTTTCTGAACTGACATGACTGTTTCTTAAATTTAGTACACTCCAGTATTTTGTCTTCCTGGACTATACTTGTCCAGTTAAGAACTGAACTCTAGATGTGACAATAATACAACTAAACAAACAAGAAAAGATTGTAAACAGGTAAATCATTTTAAGGGAAAATGCTCTGTGTAACTACTTTTGGAGTCTGACATAAACTTAAATAAAACAATTATTGGGGATACATTTTATATATTGTTTCTCCTGCCTTGTCTCGGTTTTGCAAATTGAGATAGAAACCCCTTTATGACATATTTACTAAATATATACCTATGTCAAATTCATAAATCAGTACCAATAAAGTACTACTTATATTAAATTAATTGACAATTTATAAAATAGTGTTGGGATGAGTTTGAAAGATGGCCAAAAGAGAATTCTTAGCAACTGCATTTTCCTTCAAGATATGTATCTAATGTTTATATATATATATATATATATAGCCTATAACAAAATAATATTCTTAGAGGATGATGTCCCCTCTCCCAGCAAAGTTTGCCCTCATGCTTAGGGACATCATTTAGGGGTTGATTATGCTCAGGGATCTTTAAAAAAAAGAGGGATAATTGGATGATGGGATAATAGAGTGGTATTTGTGAGTTATTGTTTTTAGACAATTATATTGGTATCGATTCTTGCATATTGATACAAAGATAAATTATATTGAATATTGTATGCATGTATGCTTCTACCTCTGTTTAAAACATTGTTTATGTATTGATATATATATATTTACCACATTGCAGTGTACATTACTTCCTCTGATCAAGATACTTATACATTGTTTACATTTGAAGGTCATTGTCCTCATTTATTGCACAGTTGTTTATTGTCTTAGACTTTAAGTTAGATAGGTATTAAGAATTATAGATCAATAGTCATCTATTTTTGTCATATTTATAATTAGACTAATTAGGTTCATTAGATACATAGAGATTATATTTGGTATAGATAGATAATCTTCAATCTCTTCAAAGAGCTGTAAAAAATTGCCTTTAATCTAATTTAGAGTTCTATGGTAGTAAGGTACAATTGCTCCTGGCAACACAGATCTATTCCCGAGAGAATGTTGAGCACCAAAGACACTCCACCTGGAACCTTTCTTCTTGGCAAAACTGGCCTTTGGGCAAAGAAATGCCATATCTCAATCACTGACAGAGATACAGAGTATCCATAAATGGATGACAGTCCTGTGTTTTTTGATAGTTTTGAAAAGTTTCTTGCCTTTGAAAATGGCATATCAGTTATGTTAGGCCTTAGCTAAAGTTGGTTGCTTCAACATTGCAAATGGGACTTTGGGTGATTGCGTAGGTAGTCAGTTGTCTCTGACATTTGTTGCACATTTTGGAAGTTTCTCGATTGCACTTCCTGTTCACTCAAGTAAAATTGTTTCCCTTCTCAGATCTCTGATGTAGTTGAACATTAGATAATTGTAGTTTCCTTTCTCATGATTTAGCCAAGCTTAATTTCAATGAAATATTTAGACTCCTTGAAATAAAATGTTTAGTAAAACTTTTGTTATGTGTTCCTTGCTTGATATTGTTTATTGTTTGTAATTTTATATGTGGTATCTTTTCCTATTGTATATAGTTGTATTGGGTTTGGATCGATATTGTTTAGACAAAAGGGGGAGAGGATGGGGAAACTCTGTCAACCAATCACATCTAAGTAAGGAGTGGCTACCTGCAGTGGAGGAGGAAAAACTGGGAGAATTCTGGTGCAAACCCTCTTTGCACAGTGCCCGCCGGACATATGGGAAGTTGGACCTCCCACTCTTGTAGCGTGAGTTTTCCCCTTATAACCATTAAAATATAGTTGTAATTCTTGAGCTGGCCTAGTTATTCATCGTACCGACCTAATTTGCTACATATTCTAGATGAACTAGGATGTGTGTGATGCTTCAAACAGAAGCACTTAGGTAACTCTCAATTAATAATTTAAATATATTTTATATTTTATTTAAATCCAATGAAAGTTAATTATTTTTTCTACTACAAATCCATAATTATCCTAATGCTTTGATTCTGAATCATTAGTAAAAAGCAATTGAAATTTTGCACTATTGATAAGGTTATATATTAGCTCCTTTGAAAGAATAAATACACAGAGAAGTAAGAGAAAATACTCATTGGCATTTCTTGCAGGGTATGTTGTGAGGATTGGGGGAATACTAAAAATATATCTGCACTTCGTTTAGATATAGATTCCTCTCTCATATGGGAAGTGAGGGTGGCTTAATTCTGGGAGAATCTGACTATATTTTCACTCACCCTTGGATTGGAAGAGCATAATCTGTCCCAAAGTCAAATAGTTTTTTTAAAGCACTTTTACCATACTCATATGTTTTCTTCAAAAGAGAAGAAGAGAAAATCTACAGTTTATATCCATTTACATTCCAACTGATATTTGCATGATGATTAGTAGATAGATATTAATTAGGGGGAGGAGGAGAAAATAAGAGAAAATGTGTGTTTAATCAATCACCTATATTTTAAGTGAAAATATAACTATAAACTATTAAAATATTAAGGAAATGGTGTAGGAGGTTCTTTTGTATTTGTGTTGCTTTCATTGGTGAATAAAGAAACTGCCTTGCCTTTTGATAGGGCAGAAATTAGGTAGGCAGGGTAGACAGAACAGAATGCTGGGAAGAAGGCAGTGTGGCAGAAGCCATGGTTCTCCTGCTAGAGATTGACACTGGTTAGAAGCTTTTCTGGTAAGCCATGACCTCGTGGTGAACACAGCTTAATAGAAATGGGTTAGATCAAGAGTGAGAGTTGGCCAAGAAGAAGCTAGATATAATGGGCCAGGCAGTAATTTAATTAATACAATTTCCAAGTGGTTATTTCGGGTGTAAGCTAGCTGGGCAGCCGGGATAAAAAGCAAGCCCTCTCGCCTCATACTACAGGAAAACATCATGCAATCTTTAAATCTTTATTCAAATTTTTTTCTAAGGGATATATTATTATATTAAATAATATAATATATTAATATATTAGAGATATACATATATTCTCTTTACACACAGGAACGTAAGACTTCAAATGCTTTCCTAGCCACTGAACAAAAGATTATATTTTAAAAATCAATTGTAGCTAAATGAAAATGTCTCAGAGATTGTAACTATAATTTTAAAATTACAGAGCCATTGTATATCACCTGACTCATGTAAGTGGAAGTTTTTTTCTGAGGCAGAGAAGAAAAATGAAGAACATTTCTGCACAATAGATAGAAAGGACAGTATAAAAATTGTTAGAGTTACTCCATTATCATTTTTTTGTTTTGAAGTAAGATATTTTGGCTGGTCAATGAATTATGAAAAAATAACTTCCACTTTACATGACTCAATTCCCACATTTGTTTTATTTCAGATAGTTGTGTTTTGTATATAAATTTAAAACTCAATTGTAACCATGAATTGTCACACTGGACATTGTATTTTATATTATTAAACTGTGTATAATCACGAGGCTTTGGCCTACTAGTAAGGTCTGCTGTCTTTCTACTTCAACAGCTACATGGCATCTGCCTGACTCTGCCTTCTTTCTCCCTGAATTCAGCTTAGTTTTTTTTTTTTTTTGCCTACCTTTATTCTGCCCTGCTATAGACAAAAGCATCGTCTTTATTGACCAATGGTAATAAAACACATTCACAGTATACAGAGGGGAATCCCACATCAATTGTGAATCTAAATGTAAAGAATTAAAATCTCCTTGGGGACAAAATCTATTTCAAGGAAAATGTATGCTAACACAGTATGTCCACAGTGGGAGACTGTTTCCAGTTGAAAATATACCTGAAGAATATAGCTTGCAGCATTCTGTTTGACAGAATTTTACTAAAGAAACTTAATACTTAATCTGTGAGCATAAATTTCATGTAAGAATTACTGTTGAATAAAGAACAAAGTACTTCTTAACAGAACATTATTGGTACAAAAAAAAAAAACAATTAATAAATGGGACCTCATGAAGCTGAAAAGCTTCTGTGTGGCAAAAGACACCACTGTTCTGTCAATCAGAAAACTGGAGAATGAGAAAATAACTTCACTCACTAAACACCCAATAGAAAGTTAATAATTAAAGTATATAAAGAACTCAAAAATTAGACCTCAAGAAAACAAGGATCACAGTAAATATGGGATAAAGATCTAAGATAATCTATAAAAGAAGAAACTCAAATATCTGAGAAGCACTTAAAGAAATGTTCAATGTCCTCAGCCATCAGGGAAATGCAAATCAAAACTACGTTGAAATATCAATTTACACCAATCAAAATGGCCAAGATCAATTAAACAAATGACAGCTCATGTTGTTGGTAAGGATGTGAAATAAGGGGAACACTCATTCTTTGCTGGTGGTAAGGTGGTAATGCAAACTTGTGTAGTCACTATGGAAATCAGTGTGTCTCAGAAAGATTGGAGTTGATCTACCTCAAGGTCCAGCTGTACCATACTTGGGCATATATTCAATGGACATCTCATCTTATTATGGAGATGCTTCTTTAACCACATACATTGTTGCTCCATTTATAATATCCAGAAATTGGAAACAACCTAGAAGTTCATCAGTGGAAAAAAGGATAAAGAAAATGAGGTATATTTACACAATGGAATATTAATCATGGAATTCACAGGTAAATGGATGGCACTAGAAACAAACCATCCCGAGTATACAGTATGTATTAACTTACAAGTAGATATTAGCTATTAAGTCAATAATAAACAAACAATAATCCATTAACTACAGAGGTTAGGTAGAGAGTAAGTGATCAGGTTTCAGGAATAGAACTCCCTAGGAAGGAGAATAGAATAGATACTTGTGGATGGATGATTATGGGAAGGGTAAGAGGAGAATCAAACAGGGAGCAGGAGGGAAGAACGAGGTGAGGTAAGGACTATCTGGAGGGACAGCTAAAACTGAGAGTTATTTGAAGGATAGTATGGAAGCCTAATACAGTAGAAACTTCCAATAACACACACACACACACACACACACACACACACACACACACACACACACACACACACCTGAAAGCTATCTAAATAAAATCACCAAATAGTGGATGTGGTAGAAACCCAACTGAACATCTCTTATTACCAAATGAAGAGTTCAGTATGAGAAGTGGCTTACATCTAATGGAGTTCTTGGCCAGTGGGTCCCTTGGTAACCTTCAAACTCCCAAGACTAGGAACAATGCTACTGGTAACTCTCTACAAACCAATAGTAAGGCCGTGTTTCTGAAGACAACATCTACACAATTCATTGGCCATGCAGAAGTTAAGCTGGTGACTACCTAAAGCCTTCCTATGGATGAGTGTTCATGGTACTGGAAGTTACACAGCGCACTACCAAAGTGGAAAGGTAAACACTAACCCAACCACAAACCCTTCTGTCTACAATAGAGGCCTCCTTGCAAGATATGGTAGTGCAATTGTGGCACAAAGCTTTGGGATTAACTAACAAATATATGATTGGAGTTAAGGTCCACTCCATGAAATGGAATCCACACCCAATGCTGCATGAGTGGTCAGGAACCTGAGACCAGATAAGCCATGAACCCAGGGGAAAACCAAATACTACAGTTCTGCTAAAGGAATGTAGCAATGAATACATCCCTAACAAATTCTGCTATACTCATAGATCCGTGCCTTGTTCAGTCATCATCAGAAAACATTCCTCCTGGAGTGGAAGGGAACAAACACAGATTCACAGTCAAGCAATATGCAGAGAGTGAGAGACCTGGAACACAAAAATCTAAAAGGGATACATGTGTTAAATCATTTCACTCAGGGCTAAAGGAACCCTACAGAAGAGGAGGTTGAAAAAAAAAGTCAAAGGTGATGAAGGACACCAAGGAATCCAGGACTTCTAGACACAACAGGGCTTGTACAAATAGAGGCTTAAAGGAACTGTTGTAGTATGCACAGGGCCTGCCCAAGTCTGCATAGTTTCCTAGAGTTTAAAGGAGGACAAATGGCACCATCCCTAATCCAGAAACTTTCACTAGTTAATCAGCACACACAAGTCCAAAATTAATTTTCTTCAAGAGATGCTAACTGGGGAGACAAAGCACTCATGTATGTGGGCGCAGCAGTAGAAGGCCACAACAAAATGAATTCAAAGACATCTTTGGTGGTTCTTTGTCTCATAATTACTAAGTCAGGGCATTTTTAACACTATGAATATTTTGTGTATATATTATAGCTTATGATTTTTTTGTTTTTATGGGATTACTAAGAGTGTGAACAAACATGTGTGACTATGAATATATATATATTTCTTGTGTTTTTTATTTTTGTTGTTTAGTTGTTTGTTTTGTCCAAGTCTGACTTGTTTGTTTGGTTTATTTTATTATAGTTCCTTAGATACATGTTTGTTTTCAAAGGGGGGGCAGAAAGTGTGTGAATCCCTTTGGTGGTGGGGTGGCAGGAACTAGGAGAAGTAGAGAGAGTAGAAACTAATTAGAACATATGGTATGAAAAAATCCACTTTCAGTAAAAGAAGAAAAATGTATAGTTTTATTTTATGATATCTATCATGGTTCATGTATGAAATATCCACTCTAAAGGCTCACATATTGAAGGCATGGTCCTCAGCTAGAAATTTTAGTGTTTGGGATGTTGTTAAGAAAGTAAGTTAGTGGACATGTGACCTAATAGACCCTTAATTGTTTACTATGTCTCTCTGTCCCCCTTGATTATTGTGGTCTGTCTATGAGATGAATGTGTTTGTCTATATGTTCCCACTAATATATTATTCTTCCTTTTTATAAATGCAGACTCATCTGAACCAAAGGGACTTAAACATTAGAAACTGGGAGACGTATTAAATCCCAAGTGTGTCAAATGACTAAATACATCCATATGTACAGAGAAAGAGATTAGCTTAAGGATTCTAAATATAAGACCATGGAATATATTAGATATCACAGTGACAGATTTTGATGTTACTTTCAAACTTTATTTTTAGATAAAGCAAAATACTCTAAAGTGAAGAATTCAGGGAAGGACCTTAGTATAAGATGTTGCGTGAGCAGTTTCACTGAAGGACGAGTACCATGAATCACTACCACTGCAACAGAATAATTTTTATCATAGGAAAAAACAAAGTTGTGGTTAGTTTTACTTATCGTTAAATACAGAGGTATGAGCAGTTTGAAAAAGATTTTGATCTTCAAACTTGAGTCAATGACCTTCTAAACGAAATGCTCTACTGTCAGTTTAAGCTATCGAAGTGACTATTCTTTAAACAGGAAGAAAAGAAAAACCTTCAGAAAAACAGGAAGAATAATTAAGCCTGTAGAAATACATATCTCCAAGATGGAAAAGAGTTTGAAAGAGACAGAGGTGTTCCAATGTGTCAAATTTATGTCATATAAAGCTATGTTTTCAACCTCAGCCTTGCTATTCTATTTTAAAGGTGCAAATAGCCATATTCTCACCCTTTGAGAATGTTCAATTTCTATTCAGAGATAAGCACTCCCTGTGTGAGTGAGTTCATCTCACTGCTTGCTGGTGTGAGGCAAGGTTGCAACAGAAGGTTAACAAAAGATATTTCTGGTAGGTTAGGTGTATTTTCCCTGCACTGTAAAATATAAGCTCATAAACTGTGTATTATAATCTCAGAAAGGATTTTGCTGCAGGCTCATCTCTACTCCCATGGGCTATGGATATGTGTGCATGAACCAATTTGCACCACTTCATAACACTTTCATTCATCTGAAATTACAATACCATCCTTATGCGATTTTTATGCACCCAGAGGAATTAAGCTCATCATTGCTATTGTGTCAGTAGAACACTCTTAAGAAGTTGCTGTGTTGGAAGTTTTCCCAAATGATTCATTTAAATTCTCATACCCTACCTCCAAGTATGTATTTTCCTATTTCCTTTAGAAGAAACTTAACAGGTTTTGTAAATGGTGTTTTTAAAATATTTATTTTAGGATGATTTTTGTAAGACTCAACAGAGAACAGACCATCCTGTGTTTTGGCTGACAAATTTTCTGTGCTCATAGATTATTTATTTGAAGGCAGGAATTGATTGCCCTAAGTGAAGGTATGTTAACTGCTTGTAGTTTTCTCTGATTAGTATTAGCAAAATACCTGTCTGATCAGATTCTGTAGGTAGAATGCAACTATTTCTTTAATTATAAAAACAGATCATCCAAATGTTTCAGGCTGCTCATGCTCATGTGGTTTTAGTTATTATCTGTCAAAGCTTAGGGTACTTCCAGTGTATTCAATTGTTTGCTGTTTTGAAAAATAAAATTTAAAATTTTAAAGTCTTTGGCTAAAATTATTTTAAAATACCTTTATAAAAATGCTGATTCAAAGAGATAAACTGTTTCCTTGTGTTTGTTTGTCTTAGACAGGATAAATAAGATAAATGAAAGCATAGGTAGACTCTAAACTGCCTAGATTTGATTGCCAGCTTTGCTGTGCAATGTGTGCTCAGTTCCTCTATTTTCAGATTCTTCATGTGGATTACTCATTATGAGTCTGAGATTTAAATATAGCGAAATATAGACACCCAAATAGTCTTACTGTTAGTATATTATTATTTGTTTTAAGTTAATGTAAATAAAGACAAGAAAAATATTTTTTCAGTAACAATCTGAATATCTGAGAAATAGCCCAGCCTCCCCAAATTTGAGCATGTTGACAGGATATGAAACACACTGAACAGCTTTAGCTTCACATGGCAAGGATATGTAAGTAAAAAACTTGAAATCTGCAATGATCGAATAAATGTAGTGTTGACACAAAGATAAACTAGTAAATAACTAAACACATTAGAATCAGATTCACATCTATTTAAACAAGAGATTTTGACAACCTGGAAAGGTTTTTGGACCTAGCATCATGATTATATAAAGAAGATACAATCCTGTAATAAAAGAAGATGGAAATCCACCTTTCCTAAGCTAATTCTTTAATCAAATAAATATTATTTTGTTCTTTACCATCAATTGGTAATTTGTTGCATATCAGATGAATGAAAGAAAACCCTGCATGGAAAATTTCTGTAAGAAAATAACAGTGAAGAAGACAGATAATTACTTTTTAAAGTATTAGTCTATGAAGATTGTATTTACTTTTCTGGTCCCTCTAGTCATTTGTCTGTAACTGTAGGATGTAAAGGGCTAATAAGAGGAAATTCTGCTGTAGAGATTTGAGACTAGATGCTTTCAAACTGTCATAACCTCAGGCAGCAATGATAAACTCTGAGAAGTAAGTATATAAACTGATGTGTACATATGCTATTTGCAACACTATAGAGGGATGACAAGAGGGAAGAAACAGATGGAAATAGGATATTAAAAAGGCAAAAGTTGACTGAGGGAGTCTTGATTTGAGTACTACCCTGAAGAAAGTTCTTACTGAGAAGACTTCACTTGTGATCATTATCAACTCAGGGGTAAGAGACTGTAGTTCAGAACTTCAGGAGAAGCTGAAACTTAAATGCAAAGACATATCAGAAAGCATCAAGCAGTGGAAACTGCACAAAATTCCTTAATTATTAGTATTTTGGGTACATAATCATGTCATTTTCCCCTTTCCTTTGCTCCCTGAGAAGCCTTGCAAAATATATAAATATATTCCTATAAACAATCTGTTCAACCTCTGTGTTTTTACCTGTGTGTATACTTTCAGGGATGTTAGATATTGGGTAAGCAATTGTGCTATTCCCTGAAGAAGATGATTTCTTCCACTGATTTGTCTATGTAGGATGGGGTTTTGTGACTTTTCCACCTCTGCTTGGCGTGTCTCTTGTCCTTGTTCAGCTCATGTTCAGAAAGTCATGTTGGTGAGACTTTATGTGTATAGCTTCTGATATTCCTAGGACACAGAGTCTCACAGTAAACTTCCTGACCCTCTGACTCTACAATCTTTCTGCTCCTTCATCCAAAATATTCCCTATGATTTCGCTGAGAGAAGCGTTTTGAAGATGTATCCATGGGGGATAAAGCTAAGGCAGAAAAGCTGGAAATAGTTGGCGTTTCCAGTGAGATTCTCAAGAACTACATGTGTAGCATAAAGTGTTCATCCGAACAGTAAGGAATTGGCTAAGTGAATAATAAAACCTCTAAAAGAAGTCATCATGAGAAATCATATTACAAGTGCCAACTTGTAAAAAAATAACAAGTTATTGGTGTGATTTTTCTGGGTATTCTTTATAAACAAACTAAAGATATAAAATTTTTAAGAAAAGTGTTTATTGTGTAATAGTCTATCTACTATGAAAAAAATCAACTTTACTGGATAATTTTACCATACTCCAAATACAGACCTAAAAATTTTAAGCTTAGAAGAAAACTTAGGAACATTTTTTTTACTGTTTTAAGTTTTATTAATAGTACATATCCATTAGACTATGGTGCAGCAATAATACATGAATCATGAATCAGTAGTTAATTCCAAGGATGTTTGTATAAATACGAATATTGGTTATGTCCTTGCTACTCCACCAAGAAGGTGACCTTTGTTACTTCCTAACTTCTGACTGAACTCACTCTTTTTTCATATTCTTTTATTTTTTTTCATTCAAAAAAAATTTACATTTCCTCCCCTTCTCCCAGTCCCCTCCTGCTCCCCCCACCCCTCCTCCCTCCGCCTGCTTCCTTAAAAGAGGGCATGGTACCCTGCCCTGTGGTAAGTCCATCCTGGGCCTAGGAAGGTGTGCATCCAAATAGACTAGGTTCCCCAAAGAGATAATACATGCAGAAGAGATAGGTCCTAGTGTCATTGTTGATGGCTTCTCATTCTGCCCTCATTGGCAGCCACATTTAGAGAGTCCAGCTTGATCATATGCTCATTCAGTCCCAGTCCAGCTGGATTTGGTGAGCTCCCATTAGATCAGGCACACTGTCTCAGTGGGTGGACCAGCCCCTCCTGGTCCTAACTTCCTTGCTCATCTTCTCCCACCTTCTGCTCTTCGACTGGACCTTGGGAGCTCAATCCATTGCTCTGATGTAATGTGGGTCTCTATCTCCATCCATCGGACAAAATTTCTATGGTGATGATCAAGATATTCATCAGTGTGACTATGGGACAAGGCTAGTTCAGGCACCCTCTCCTCTGCTGCCCAGGTACCTAGCTGAGGACATCCCTGTGGACACCTGGGATCTCCTCTAGAGCCAAGTATCTTGCCAATCCTAAAATGACTCCCTTAGTGTAGATATCTTATTCCCTTCTCCAATATCCACCTTTCCTCCACCTCTACACTCCCACTCCCCCAAACTCTCCCCAGTCCTTCCCTTCTCCCTTCTCCTTCCCCC
>PVIU01005612.1:9277-111274 GCA_004026605.1 Ondatra zibethicus | reverse complement strand
GGGACACCGAGTGATGGGGAGAAGGAACTGACTACATCAAGCATGGTGATAGTCTCTTTGCAGCAGGGTTCCAGGGAAAGCTGGGCTTTCTGGTTCCAGGTTTGGTCTTCATCCTGAACTTAACAAGAAAAGATTTGGAGACTCAATGGAACATTGAGTTACAGGTCAGTTTCCTGCTGTGCATACTGGGCAGAAGTTCTGTGAATCCTAGAATGTTCCAGAAGAGGCCAGGACCACTTTATTTCCTAAAGAATGGGTTTTTTTTTTAAATTAACATAGAAATGCATCCCTTCAAAGAACACTGAATACACACAGTTACAGGCTGACTCTTCTGAGACGGTGGCTAGCTCGGGTTTCTTCACCCATTGTCCTGGGATCTTGCCATCAAGGGTCATGGCTACAGGAGATAACTTGGAGAAATGTCCTTCTCCACAGTGTTGGCCATCACAGCCTTCTGTCTGCACGAGGGGAAACCCACAGCCATTGATTTTTTCCATTAAAATAAGTACGACATTTTCTTTAGACTGGTTTCCCACATCCTCATTTTCATGTGTCAGGTTCTCATTTTACTTTAAAAAGTTAGCCTTTAATTAGGATTTCTGTTTCCTCTTCGAAATCTAGTTAGGATTCTGTTCTTCAAATTGCATAATTGGTCTTCAGTTTAAATTTGTTATTTGCTTTTAATTTTTCGTTGTTGTCCCTTAACTGCAGTAGAGAGGTAGCTTTCAGTATGTTCACTAATGGTTTCTTTGGGTACTGGGATATGATTATTTTTATAGTGTTTGCTTGTTATTCTATGAGACAGTATTCTCCATCCTTGGAAAAGCAGTTTGCTAGATAGCCATTACCCAATCATTTATCTACTTTGATTTACAAACCCTGTTGGTTTTCCCCACTTAATCTGTCAAAGGCCGGGGAAGCATTTATTTCTGATGAGTCTTGATGTAAACGTAGACGCCCCTGTATTTCCAGCCGTCTTCTTACCGTTGAAGCTAAGTGAGGCTGGTGACAGCAGGTTCTTCTCAGCGCAGGGCAGCTCCTGTGAGTTGGCACAGACCATCCGAATGCTTGTTGGTTCTACATTGGGCTCAGGCTGCAATTGGTACAGATACGTGGCAGTCATGACTGGGTGACCACCCTGGTTTCCACATCTGTTCTCTGCCATGGAATTTTTCTCCCACACGTTGGCAGTGTCTCCTTTGTGGCTCTCATGAAAGCTGGAGGACACCCTCCCTGCTGGCCTTGGCATGGCCATAGTCTTTGATAGCCGGTGTCCAGCCCTGATCCCGCAGATCTGTCTCTCCTGTGGTGTTTAATCAGGTTCTGATCCCATGGAGCTGATTCCATCTCTACCCAGGATGGACAGAGATCTCAAAAACCAGAGACCTGTAGTGAAAGACTCATGACTCTCACTGTAGCAACTATTTAACTGTTGACGTTTTCAGACTCTTTGAACTGGTTGAGACACCATGCTTCCTGTTATTTCCTGGACCTTGGCCTCAGATTCCCGCAGCCCTAGGTGGGGGTTTTCTTAAGTGAAATCAACTCTCAAGACATCCACTGTACATACGAGACCCCTATATCTTCATACTGTCTCAGACCTTAAGACAGTACCACTAACTGAGCCTTAAAATGGAACTGGTGTTTAAGCTTGGCTTAACTGTTTACATGAGCTGGTAGACGTAGAGTGCTGGGCTGGAGAGACAGCTCATCAGTTAAGAGCCGCTTTCCAGAGGATCTGGGTTCAATTCCCAGTGTCCATTTGGCAGCTCACAACTGTCTATAACTCAGGAGTTTCAAGGGTCCAATACCTTCTTTTGGCCTCTGAGGGAACCTGGCATGTATATAATAGACAGACATACACGCAGGCAAAGCACCCATACATGTAAAATAATTAAAAATTGAATAATATGGAAGCAACAGCAGAATATGTGGAGACAGAAGAATCACTCTGTTATGACTGTTGCTGTGAGAAGTTTTATATAAAGTACAGATCTCCTTAATAAAATCCCCACAACACAAAACATCGACAAACCCTGGGCTTTGAGCTCATCTTGTAAGAGAAGGACTTGCATGCACGTCTGTTAAATTTCCCTGCAGGTCTCTTAGCTTGGATCTGTTTTAAAGAGTATAAATAAGCAAGTTGTTAACATTAATATAACAATAATGATAATAAATATACATAATAATAAACATGACCCAAGCCCTTGTGAAGTAAGAAGCCAGCTATTCTTCTGTGTTGCAGACATAACTCTGTTGGTTTAACCTCGACAGGATGTAGCAAGAGGGGCTGTTTGTAGAAGAGATGTGAGCTAGAAATCCAGAGGATCTGATCTCAGAGGAGAGAGCTAGGGGATGGCCTGAAACAGGGAGGTATTTCGGGGTAGCTCTTGGCAGCAGTCATATAATTTCATTTTGCTGTCTAAGGGTTCTTTGCCTTCTCTTCAGAGCAAACCGCATCTCTAACTCCCAGTCAAGAGCTGGTAATTCTGAAGTGGGTGAGGATGGTAGGGATAGCGGTGGCCTCCACAAGGTCTAACACCCAAACCTTGATCAAGGAACTTAGAACAAAGCACAGCTACGTCCCTCGAACCCCAGATGGATGGGACTGATGAGAAAAACTCGGGGTGCATTCAGAGCTGGCAGTGGGTAAGGCATTGCTATAATCTGGTAGATAGAATCACTGTTAGTGTTAATGATGATTCTCTTTTTATTTTGAGAGAGTGGGTCTCACTGGGCAGCCCTGGCTGGCTTAGGACTCACTATGTAGACTAGGATGGCCTCAAACTCACAGAGCTTTGCTGCCTCTGCCTCCAGAGGGCTAGGAATAATAATAATAATAATAATAATAATAATAATAATAATAATAATAATAATAATAATAATAAATGGTGCACACACTACACCCAGCCAATAATAAGTTCCTTAAGTTGATGTAAATACTTCTGATGTTCATTTTCATGTAGAAAATACCTTGGGATGGAAAAATTTGACTCCCTAATTAGTATCTTTCAGACTCTTTTTTGCTTCCTTGTGTATCTTGACCAAGAGATGGTTAAACAAGCCAGCTGAACCACCTTTAAGCTCAAGACTAGCCATCTTGAATATTTCACAGATTCCTTGAGGAGACTACACAACAATTACAGCTGCTTGCTGCAGTCTGGAAATGGCAGTTTTCTAACAGTCTGCACAGGACTTGTGCTTAGGGAACGGTGCATCCCACAGTGTGCTGGATCTTCCCACATCAATAATTAAGACAGTATTTCATAGACGTGCTTACAGGACAACCCAGGGTAGACAGTTCCTCACTGATGCCCTCTGCCTGGGTGACTCTGGGTTGGTCAAGGTTATGACTGAAGCTGACCGTTACAGAATGGAGTGAACTGTAGCAGAATGAGGTGAGCTGGTAACACGACCGTTGTCAGAGGATGAGCAGGCAATGGCTTCGGGTAAGGTTCAGACACGAACAAGGCAGCTTTGAGATGGAAGGAGGAGAGGAGGCCGAAAGGAGCCAGAGGAGAGACACCATGGTCATTGGAAGATCTCCAGGCATCAATCAGATCTTCAGAGACAGGGTCTCAGTCAAATCAGTCCCAGGGTGATGACAACACTGGCTGTGGCCAGAGCTAAGGAATGACTCAGACAGACCTGCCTGGAAGCAGCTGCCAGGGGCTAAGGAATCTGGATTTTCTGACCTGCAGGAAAGCCACAACACTAGGGGGCACCACACAATGCAGCTCCTGCCCACTGCTGCGCCTGCCTGCTGCTCCTGTTCACTGTCAAATGCTGAGGGATATAGAAGCTGCCAGGGACCTTTGCAGGGGTTTTCTTGGTAGCCACCATGTATTTTTCTATCTTCTCTTGATTGAATGGGGAGAGACGCAATCTGCTACTCAAGTGAAGATTAAAAAACAAAAAAAGAAAGAAAGAGGAATTACACACCAGTCTTCTGGGTCTCAGTGGTCCTGGAGCTACAGTGACTGAGAGGCAGTTACTTCTGGGAAGATCCCTTGGCCTTCTACTGTCTGCTGGGTACCTGCTCTGTGTAGCCAGTGCTCTCACTCTGTTGTGTGTGCCACAGCGTTGTGTGTGCCATAGCCTGTACTCAGCCATGCTTGAGACGCCCACCCTGTTAATCTCCTCACCGCCTTGTCTTCTGACTCAGTAGGTTGCTGGCTGGACACGGTGATGGGTCTACAGCTTAAACAACACATACGAGGTTTAATGCCAAGGTAAACGGCTCCTGGATTTTAAGAGATTGTTTAGCGACAGATGTTACAGGTGTGAGGAATGGGTGTGTATCTACAGCTCTGTCCGAGTTACACTTAGCTGGTGGTAACTTCCTCTCTGAAGGGCCAGCCTGGCTGTGAGAAAGCTTTTAGGTGTGTCTCTGAGATCTATCTATCTATCTATCTATCTATCTATCTATCTATCTATCTATCTATCTATCATCTATCTATCTATCTATCGATCTATCATCTATCTATCTATCTATCTATCTATCTATCTATCTATATCAGTACTAGGAGTTCCTTCTGCCTGGGAGGGGGCTAGCCCAGCCCTCAGCTGTATGGACACACCATTCTGTTCGTAGCCAGCCAGTATCCTCACTCGTCAGCATCACCCTCACGTCCTGTGACAGTGGATGTAAACCTCGGATTTTATCCATCTGCCTGGATCTCTGCTGGGATAGGACAAGTGAAGGGACAGCTTCAGGATTCAGGGGTACCTACAGACAAATGAGGTACAAAGGTGCAAAGGAAACATTTATTTCTAGTGTGCACATAGACGGTTTTATTCTTGTTCCTTCTAGCAGTTGTTCCCACTTCATAGGAACTACATGTGTACCTGGCATCGAGCAAATGGCCTGGACAGAAGAGAAGGTAAATGAGGAGTTTCCGGGAAACCTACCCTCTAGGGAGCAAGGACAAGCCCAGAGAGAATAAGGCTTTCAAGCCCCAAGTATTTGGAGGTGGCAGAGAGTGACTGGTAGCAGGAGAAATGTCATGTGCTTCTTCTTCGCATGATGCGGCTGCACTGGGTGGTTTAGAGGCCTTGGCTTTTTGCCTGTGATGTTTGTCCATTCTGCACAGACCATGTCTGCAAGGGACTCAGGCAGAGAGCCAGGGCTCAGAGGACGGTGTTCAGGGACATCAATATTATGAAGAAGAGAAAGGAGGAAATTCCTCAGAGGAGAGGAAACAGGGATGGAGCTCCACGTCTGCATTTCATCTGTGCGGAATTGTGGTTCAGCCTCGAAGTGACATGTGTGGGGAGATGACCATGTTCCCAGCAAAATTCAAACTCAACAACCATGAGGCTGGAGAATAGAGTAATACATTTAGTTTTAGTCTGCTGAGAGAGAGATAGGGTTTCGGGTGGGAACTGGAAAAGGTGGCCTACCTCTAGGAAAAGCCACTAGTCATGGGGCAAGGCCAGGATGTAGGACCTTTGCCATTTGCCATGCACAGTGTCTGTGGGGCAATAAAAATACTATGTGAAGAACAGGGCATGCGATTAATATTCAGGAAAAACAGGCAAAAGAAGCCAAGAAGGCATGCTAGCAGACAGAAGGGGCAGCAGCTTTAGAGCCACCGGTGGGATCAGGATTACCAAGAAACCTAATGTTCTCCATGGATAGAGGTGGGCAGGATCTGTTCAGAAAAGAAACTTACAGTACTTGAGGAAGGCTAGATAGACTTCGCACCCAAGGTAGCATGGGAGAAATGGGCTTGAGACAGAACCAAGGAAACCTAGGAAAAGGTGGTTAAAAGTAAACACATAAACAAATAATAAATAAAAACAAAATCACAAATGCTTTTATTTTTAAGTTGTCAAGTTTGTTTGGCTCTTTATATTTCTGCTTTTTATGCTACTATTTTTCACTTATTTAGTGTGCTTTTATAATTGCTCATAAAATTGTTTCTGTGGTGGTTACTTCAAATCTGTGAGATAATTCTGGCTCCTCTGTCATCTCATATTAGCATCTGGTGGTCCTTTCCCCTTTCAGTTTGGAATATCCTTGTCAAAACAGAGCATATGAGCCAAGAACGGATGCCAAAAATATGACATATGGTGGGAAAAAAGCAAAAAACCAACAGGGTTTAACCCAATCATATGAGGTCGATTTTCATTCAGAAACCAGATAATTTAATTCATAATCTTAATGAAATAAAGGGGGAAAGAATATAATTTGCTCAGTCAATACAGAAAAGAACAATTCACAGAGTGAGCACCTGGTCCTGATGAAGCAACCTAAGAAGACGAGGGACTTCTGCATTGGGTGAAAGGCATTCTTTTACATTTATGTTTGTTTAGTTAATTATTTACTGTGTGTGTGCATACATGTGTACATGTGTGCAGACTCTTGGGCATGTGCATGTGCACACCATGGCAACATGAACATGGAATCAGAGGACAGTTTGTAGGACTCTGCTTTCTCCTTCCACTGTGTGAGTTCCAGGGATCAAACTTAGGTAGCCAGGCCTATCAGCAAGAACCTTGTATTCTTAGCCATTTTGCTGGCCCAGTAAAATGTATCTGTGAATTAAAAGACATCACCATCAAAGGTGAAATAGTAGTGTCTCCTCCAAGGGTGAGGGATAAAGGAAAGCTTCTCCTCCATGCTATTGGGTTCCATGTCACAGAGAG
The DNA here is from genome assembly GCA_004026605.1 of Ondatra zibethicus. Classification (NCBI taxonomy): domain Eukaryota; kingdom Metazoa; phylum Chordata; class Mammalia; order Rodentia; family Cricetidae; genus Ondatra; species Ondatra zibethicus. Next base: position 104,623 of record PVIU01005612.1, on the reverse strand, counting down.
CAATAGTTATCAGAAACAGATTTGGCACAAGGACAGAGAAATAAACCACTGGGACAGAGCCCTGGGCAGTGTCCTTGTCACCCATTCTCCGACAGGAACACTGAAGTGACTCAATGGTACTGGATTCTGTGGCTTTCTGCATGGACAGAGTCAGCCCAATGGTGTAGTCAAGTACAATTTGAGCCTGACCACAGACCTCAACTTAAAAACTACATAATTACTAGTAGCAGATACCCTGGCAGTATACAAATGTTTCTTAGGAAGGATATTAAAGTAACAAATCCTCAGACAATAAAAAGTTATACTAGATCTTCATTCATCAAAATAAAAAATATTGGTACTCCAAAAGACATCATAGAGAAAATGAGCAGACAGACAAGACAGAAAGAAAAAAAAATACCCACACGGGGTGCATCTTGCAAGGCACCAGTGTCCATGATGTATGAAGGAATGTCTACAGTGTAACCAGGGCAGGTCATTCAAATGGCCTTCGTGGTGGTCATCTGTCAGATTGTTCCATTAAAAAGTGCTCAACACTGTTTTCTTTCTTTTTTTTAAATCAGAGTTATGCTAGTTGAAGTCACAATAAGATAGAACATAGATGCTAGAAGAGCTAAAATTGAGAGGTAGAAGAAATAATAGCAAGTTAAGTCAGAAGTTTGGAGCATCAAAGCTTTTACAACCTTTGTGGAATGTCCTGACCATTCTCCACAGAGCCATCAGGCTGGCTCACACTTGTCCTCCTGGTCCTGGAAGGTAGACAGACGTAGGAAGACAGGAGTTCAAGGTCATCCTTGTAGGCATAGTGAGTTAGAAGCTGGCCTGGGCTACATAAAACCTTGTCTCAAACAAAATGAAACAAAATAAAACACATAAAAAAGAAACAACAGCAACCGCCCCAGCATCCACTTACCTGTGACTCAGCCTGGAGACTTGTAGAGGCTGATGAACCCTGTAAGAAGTGAAACCTATTTCTGACAAAAGATTTTACAAATCATTCTGTCTTAGTTACTTTTCTGCTGATGTAATTTACAAAATGACCAAGGTGGCTTATAGGAAAGTGTTCATTTGGGCTTATGGTTCCAGAGGAGATAAATCCATCATGGTAGAGAGGCATGGCTACAGGAGCAGGAAGCTGAGAGCTCATATCCTCAATTTCAAATAAAAAGTGGAAAGAATGAAAGTGATGTGGGGGTGAGACTATAAACACCCAAAGACGACCACCCCCACTGACATACCTCCCGAACCTCCCCAAACAGTGTCACCAACGGATTACCGAAGAGTCCAAATGCCCAAACTTATGGTGGAAGTCTCATTGAAACCACTACATATTCTGAGCAGATCAACTCATAATGGTCCTCATACTGGAGTTCTCTAAAAGTTCATCTGACATAGTGGGTTAAAGAAATTGTGTATGCTCACACAGTGTAACAAAGATTGTAAAAACAAGCGACAGTGAGAGCCCAGAGGAAGCTCATGGACACATTCAGCAAAAGAAGGCAGAACAGTATCAGCTCCTCGGCTCTGCAAAGAGGCCTCGAGCAGCTGAGGCTGCTCTGACAGTGACAAAATGATGGCAGTTCTGGCAGGAGGAGCCCTGCCAGGAAGGCAGGAGGGGACCTTCTAAGGGGTGTTCAATATTGCTATGGGTTACATGGGTACACATATTGGTCAGGCACCAGCAAATTGCACACTTTCAATCCGTGTATCATCTCTGTGTGTTGTAACTAAGGGCGACGGTCTTGCTTTGATCACGTTTAGGCATAGATAGGTTCATATGAATGTTTTCTGTGTCTTCCTGGCTGTAACATATTTACTGTGTGTTGACGATTGAATGAGAGCGACCCCTATAGACTCATATGTTTGAGTACTTGCTCCCCGGCTGGTGGAATTGTGTGGAAAGGATTAGGAGATGGGGCCTTGTTGGAGGAGGTGTATCACTGAGGGTAGGCTTGAGGCTTCAAAAAACCCATCTCTCTCTCTCTGCCTCTCTCTGCGTTGTTGCTGTGTTTCAAGACGAAAGCTCTCAGCTATTGCTCCAGTGCCAGGCCTACCTCTCTGCTGTCATGCTCACTGATGGTCATAGACTCACCTTCTGAAACTGTCAGCTCCAAATGCTTTTCTTTATAGGTTGCTTTGGTCATGGTATCTTATCACAGATATAGAAAAGCAACTTAGACACTGTTGGAAATCTTTTTCCTTTGTTTCTGCTATCACTGCAAAACACATCCCCATCTGGGGGTGTCCCTGGGTCAGGAGATACAAAAAGGAACGGACAGTCTCCAGGGGGAACCTCATGCTGGGGCCTACTGATGGGAGAGAGAAGGAGGTCTGTGCAGGATGTGGTTCAGATGGTAGCAGGCAATCTGTTCATTTGCTACAGATGGTTGGGTGGACATAAGGTCAAACCCATACCATCGCCACAAGTACCTAGCTAGGACACAGTTTCCTGGGCCTCATGAATAGAGATAGGCAGAGCCCAGGTTCAACAGATGGCTTCAAAGGACCCCAAGTCCTCAGCTGACACAGCTCTTCACAATGTGGCAACATCATGGTGCATCCCTCTGGAATATGATGTGGGTCCATGGATCCTGAGACCAATAGGCCTGTCAAGTATTCTTTGCTCATCGGTGGGAGGTTCTCAGAGAGCTGGAGAGTGGAAGCAGGAGGTCAGGGGGCCGCTTAACACTGAGGTCAGGTGCTCTGTAAATCCATTTGAGGCATCAGAGACAGCACAAGGCTGTTTGAGGAGTTTATGTAAAAGAACCGGCTTGAATGAGTGTGTATTATGAATACTCAGCTGTGAGTTAGACGCGTTCATACCGGCCGCACTATTGGGAATCCACATTACAAGATGGAAATGCTGGCCTCCCCTACCTTCACAGTTCTCAGCTTTATCAGCTTTATAACTCTTAATGAACTGGACGTGCCTAACAGAAACTTTAAGTGAGCTTGAGTTCAAGGCGTTCAGGCTGCAAGAGGGCAGCTTGGCTGCTGATGGGGTTCCCCCAGCACTCATCATTGTCCTGTGACTCCCACTGACCAGCGTAGTGAAGACTGCTGAGCATAGTGTACCAGGAAAATGGATCAATTTCCTTTAGAATTTCAGATAGCCACTGAGGTCTAGAGGATCTGTTACCTTTAGCACAACGAGTTAATATCACTCCTTCCAGATGTGTGGATCTTCCAACACCCATTCCGCAGTGTCCTTGGGTGTGCACAGGTTGGATGTATTTCTCTGATGCACTTAAGGCCCACGGGTTCTGACTCTCATCACCTTGGGCAGAGAAAACAGTTAAGGCCTAAGGCTTAGTCAGGTTCAGCTGATGTCAAGGTGGAATCAATTCCATTGACTCATCTCTGAAGACCAAACTGCTCATCAGCTGGAGTCAATATCGGCTATCTTTCAGGGACCCCTTCCCCAGGCAGCGGGTGTTCTAGACCAATGGGGCTGAGAGCAGGGAGGTGCCTCTCACGGGATGTGTTCACAGCTGGTTTTGGCTCCTCACGTTAATGCCGCACCCATCCCCGTGAGACGGGCATGTCTGTCTCTCTGGAATGAAACTCACTGTGGCTTCTGAATTCACTGTGTGAAGTGCTCTGGGCCTCCATGAGGCCGGCTTCCAGGATGCACACAGCAATGGCTGCCAACAGATTCTGGGGTTGACATCTCTATTCTTTTGTCCGACAAATCTGTGCACTGGCCTGTAAGAAAATCAATACTGCTTTTCCTGGTCCCCTGCACAGGTGCAGTGATGGATTATTGCGACCTCCCCCTCCCCAACCCACCTCCAATTTTGTTATCACTTTGCTCTCTGCTTTAGGGCTAAGCATCGATACCATCTCAGAGCTCCCATGACCTTATCCCCTGGCGATCATGTCCCCGGTGACTGAGTGCCGGTATGACCATAAAGCCAGCCCTGTATATCTCCTGGGATCTCAGGGCCAATTTATGAGGCTTGTGTTGCTGATGACACCCTGGAGCCTGGCAGGGATGGTCTTTGAGGTTTTACTGCTGAACTGACCTGTGTGCTGTTCTATTACCCGTGTTTGAAGATGTGCCTCTATTAGATCAAATCGCCTCCAGAGGCCAATTCTCTCAGTGGTGGCCGTGTGGGTGGCAGGAGTCTGGAGACTTGCAGGCAGTAGCCATCGGTCAAACACGGTCTTGCTTATCTGGTCAGATATCACCCCATCACGGGGAGAGGAGTCAGGGCTTCCCCGCAGTGGGTGATCTGTGGCTGTCTGTGTCCCAGCCTCCGGGAGGTAGGATGTTAGTAGGGCTTTGGAAAACCTGGTCAATGCTTTCATCATAGAGGGGATGGGACCTGACTGGAGGGAATGTGAACAGGAATATGGGGTGCTGGGTCATGGGGGATGCTCTCCTTGCCCCCTAATTAAATATGGAATTCACTGTCATCTCCCAGAGGATCTAGGATGGTGGCATCTACAGGGGATGGTGTGAATAGCAGAAATACCTTGTCACATATGCACAGGGTTTCAAGTCATTCCTGAATAGTCTCAAAGGACCAGAAGAAGCTGCGCCCATCTCTACCTCCCTAGTTCTCTCCTTTCTACTCTCTCTCTGACTCTTAGTCTCTCTGTCCCCATTTCTCTGTTTCTCACATCATCCTTTTCTCTGCTTATTGTTTCATGCCCCTGTTTACCTGACTCTGTCTGACTTCTGTGTCAGGTTGCCCACTTGTCTCTCTGTTCAGTGTCTCTGCATCTACCCATCTCTCTTTTCCAGTCTCTGTATTTTTGTCATCTCTGACTTTCTTTTTCTGGGTTACTTTCTGTCTCTTGTTTCTCTTTCTATTTTTCTGTCTCCTGATCTCTCTGTGTCTCTGTCCCTCTGAGTCTTCTCCATCTTTCTCTCTCTCTGACTCTCTGTCTCTCTGTCTTTCTCTAACTTTGTCTCTCTCTTTCTCTCTAACTCTGCCTTTCTCTCTCCCTATCTCTATGCCCCTGACTATCTCTAACTCTGTCTCTCTGACTATCTCTAATTCAATCTCCTGGTCTCTCTTTAACTCTGTTCCCTGGCTTCTCTGGTCTTCATTTGAGGTTCAGTTTATGAACACTGCCTCTTACAGGCGTTTCATTGGGAGATTTTGTTCTTTGCTGTGGGTATAGAGTGTCTCCCTGGAAGAGGTGGCTAGTGGCCCAGGTTTAAACTGTAGTGAACTTACCCCTGAAAGGGAGCCATAAGGTTCATGTTTCATTTATACATTTTTTTGGTTTGTTTTCACTATTTTTTTTAATTTTAATACTGGGGCTTGAAAGCAAAGCCCTTTGAATGTAAGACAAATGTTCTTCCACTGGGCCATAACTGAGGGATTTTTATCTTGAGACAGAGACTCACTCTGTAGCCCAGGTTGGCCCCAAAGTTGCATCTTTTCTGCCTCACCCTCAGAAGCGCTGTGGATATAGCTCTTAGCCACCAGGTTTAGCAGTTTTCTCTTCCTTAGGGCTAAGCTTGAACTAAAAGAAACCCAGGTAAATCCAGGTTAATCACAGAATTTTAAAACTAAGTCTTCTTATACATGTAATTGTTGGGTAGGACATTTTAACTTAGTTTGATTTTACCGTGGTCTTAAGTTCTCGGCTAGCCTTCTTGAGAACTTTAGTGGATGCTGGAGAAATATATTTTAACTGGTGAAATAATTGAGACCTAAAGGCACAAGCAAGCCAACTTTCAATAAAAGTTAACGCCTGGTGACTCATGGGGCGAAAATTCTCCATTTCTGGAAAGATAAGCGTAGGGATACACATGACTTGGAATCCCGCTGACCAGTGTGTGCGGAGACACTGGCACTGGCAGATGGTGATTTAGCTCTGTGCAGAGGTCACACGTCAGCCTTTCCCATTCCCTGACGTAGGCCACCACAATGCCTCATTCGGTCTCCTCTGTTATGGGATATTTTTGTATTGTATGAAGATCTATTGTTGTGATTGGTGTAATAAAAAAAAACTGATAGGCAGGAGGTATAGGGAGGAGTTCTGGGCAGAGAGAGAGATAGAGAGAGAAACTGGGAGGAGGAATCTAGGCACTCATTTTTGCCAGCAAACTCAGAGCAAGTTGGATGTGCTGTACTAAGAAGAGTTAACCAAGCCATTGGCAGAAGGTAGATTAAAAATTATGGATTAATTAAGTAATAAGAGCTAGTGGGGGAAAAGCCTAAGCTAAGGCCAAGCTCTCATAATTAATAATAAGTCTCTAGGTCATTATTTGTGGGCTGGCAGTTAAAAGGTAGTCCGCAAAGAAAGTTTGCTGCACTCCTCCTTGTGGTGAGAGCGGTGTGGGTGTCTAGCTTACAGCAGTGTGTTCCCAGGAGGAGCTGCTTTGTTCCTGTCTTGTCCCATACTCCAACTCTAGACCTCCTCATCCCGTGTTACTGGGACCTGTGGTCCTCATCCCCGCAGATCAGAACAAGAAGACACTGCTTTAAAGGCCACTCATGTGCAAAGAAGAAAAGGGAAGACGTAGGGTTTCCCAGGAGAAGAGGAGGGCTGGGCTGGGCATTAAGAAGGCAAGAGCAGGCCAGTGTTTCACGGAGGAGAGGTGAACAAAATTGGTCATGTGCCCACACGGCACACGTGAGGCTGAACAGTCACATAGCTGTTTGCTAACTGCCCACTGCCAGGCTTGTATCTGTGAAATCAGAGTTCTCTGTGGATGAGACACCCTGCAAGCCTTGGGCTTTCCATCTCCTTCAGCAGACTCCTCAGAAACTGGTGTGGGGAAGCCCTCTGACTCCATCAAAGACACGGAGTTCTTTTAGCCTTATCATCCCAGTTGTGAGAGATGAAACAGGTCTGCATTCCTGCAATAAACCTGGATTTTTCTCTTCACAGTGAGACCCTGTAACATTAGCCTTAGGCTGCAGCACTCCGAAGAAGGCAGCCAGCCCCCAGGTGTCTGGCCAGGGCCAGCTTGTGCTACTCTGCCTGCTGCGCATAAGCATAGATGGAACTGTAGGATCCAGTGCGCTGGAGTGGTGGAGAGCCACAGACCACTCCACAGGCTGCTGAGCCCACCAGAGAAGGGCAGCACAGCCTTCTCTGTGAACGGTACATGCTTAGTAGTTGAGTGTGGGTGGACAAGCGAGGGAGACTCTGCCTCCTAGAGGTGTTCAGCCTTAGGGTGGGTTGTCTTGCTTGTTCATTGCCATAACTCTGTGAGCTGATGGGAAGCTTTCTTACAGATTCAGAGAGGCCAGGCTCAGAATTCAGGATTACCTGAACCTGGATTTGGCAACGTCAAAGTCAGGTCTGACATCCTGCAGACAAGGCTTGTACTTGTGGTCCATGCAGGTGGGCCCCACCATGAGAAGCTCTGGCCAGACCCAGGTCTATTTGTGTTACGAAGCCTAATTTCTTGTATAGCTCTTCACTCACAGTCAAAACTTGTTACGTGGATAAACCGATGAATGGCTAGATGATAGATAGATGCTTGTGTTTCAAACTCAGCTCACACCAAACCAAGATAAATGCCTGGGCTACTGGCATCAGGCCTCGGGAGTTGGACACTATACTATGCTATGTGTGTAGACTTGATGTATTCGAGTCATCAGTTTGGTGTGGAGATGTGATTTTCAGAACACTAGTTAACAATTCAGTTTGAAAGGCTTGCATGTTTTAGGCATCTCCCAGAGAGAGAGGCAAAGGGCATGCATTCTTGACTCCAACCATTCAACTGCAATATGTCAGCTTCCAGCAGGAAACCCGAGCTGAGTGTTAGCTCCCTGCAACTCTGAGAGTCAATAATTCACCATTTTAGGTTTTGGCGCATTAACACAGAACAGCTTGAGACTCCATTGATCAGATAAACAAGTCCTCGGTATTTTATTACAAAGTGATGGACCAGTTTAGCCATCTTTTCACCAGCAATGAGCTTACAGCGGACGTGAAATGGCAAGGAGTCTGCTTCCTCAGGGAGGAAGAAGGAAGGAGCATGAAGCAGACGTGTATCATGGAAACGGCTCACCCAGACAGCGACGTATTGAATTCCAACCAGACCTTGGGTCAAGATTTGCAGAACAAGGATTGGCTTTTTTCTTCATTAATTTTGTTCCAGACTGTATTCAGGGCTTCATTTAATACTCATATCATAATTTCAACTTTATCTGTCTCATGGAGACAGATTGGTTATATATGTGAATTCTTAATGCATGCTTTACAAATTGTGCAGGTAAAGAGTCATGGCAGTACCCTTCATGGTGACAGCAGACATGATGACCAGATGTAGAGTGGGAGACCTCTCCGCAGAGGAATGAAGAAGAGGGCACATGGACTTGGCTTTTCCAGCATTCTTCTAAGTATTTGGAGATATTTGTCTTCTGCAGAGTCCCTAACGATACTGGGGTGGGAGTTTGTGGGAACACATCCATGAAATGAGTGCATGATGGCCACAGGTGACTTCCTGGTCATCCCACATGTGGCCATTATACATAGCTTGGAGGATAAGCTTAGTTCATCTCTAGCACGTACTGTGAATAACCCTCCCAACAGCCCGGGAGTTCTTGCTTTTGGAGGCTGAGTCTGCCCACAGCTGCTATTATCTTGGGGGCACTGATACTTGGAAGCTTAGGGTCGGAATGGAGTATATATGGCCCAGAATGTAAAATGTCCCAGAAGAGGAGGGCTTCTGGGGAACAGCATCGTCAACCAATGTCTTCTTAAGAGTAAACTGACAGTATTAATTCTGAGCTTGAATGAGGATAATAAATGGGGGAAATAATCTGTTTATGTAGTTATAAGCCCACTAAAACAAGGAGGAGCGTCTGTTGCAGGGATGTACTTCATTAGCACAAGCCTTTGAGATGTCTATCGATGAAGAACTCACACGGGCAAGGAGACTCTGAGAACTCACGTTTACACTGGGACCTTGAGGACTCACTTAGAGGAAATCCCATGGAACATGTCTGTAGAGAATAAAGCACCATGGGGCAGAATGAAGAAATGAGCTGCAACCTAGGTAAGAAATAGGACCTCACACTCTGAACCTTGGAATCACCAGAAACAGACCTGAAGTAAACACGATGGGTGTCTCAGAAAACAAGAGGTCATTCAAAATAAATGTGGCTTGATGCGTGATGTCCTTCTGAATATGTGTTGCTTTTACTGGTTAATGAATAAAGCTACTTTGGCCTATGGCAGAGCAGAATATAGCCAGACTGGACAAGAAATATAGAGAGAGTAGGCAGAGTCGGAGAGACGCCGTGTAGCTGCCGAAGAAGAAAGACACCCAGAGCCTTTACTGGAAAGCCACAGCCTTGTGGAGGTGCACACGGCAGTGGACTGTGGATTCTCATGTTCACACCGTTGAGGGATCCTCTGATGAAGGAATTTCAACTCTAGTTAACTGGTGTGGGGAAGCGTTGCAACACCACGGTCTGGACAGAGCTCACAGCACCCCCACCCCACACTTTGTTATGCTGGTGCTGTGCCATCTCAGCTGATTGTCACCCCAGCACCGGGTCATATGTGCTGTCTCATTCCAATAGCGTGTCGCCCTGGTGCTGTGTCATCCCAGAAGTGTGTTATCCTCACAGTGTATTACCCCAGCACTGTGTCACCCCATCAAGGGGTTTAGATCGACCCCGGGAAGTGATCGTTGTGGGAAACTGGTTTCCACGATGGTTTCAAACCTTCAAAACTGCAAACCACTTCAGAAAAACTCAACTGAAAAGGAGAGGAAAAAGCACAACATTTGGCAAGCAGATATAATAAAATCCAGCCTCCATCAAGGGCAAAACTATCCCTAATGTTTATAAAACTCGTGCAGGAGCGGAGTCAGGAAAATACAAACCTGGGCCAGAAGTACAGTTAGAAGCTTCCAGGGAGACCACAAGAGAAGGGAAGAAAGTAGTTACCTCTTATGTACAGTATCTACGTACAGTATCTCATTAGGAAGTTGGGTGAACGTATCCTTAGAGGCTGTGGGGAAGGTCCCAGCAGTAGTCACACAGGGAGGATGGCCATAGTGACTTCCTAGAACCAAGAGGGAAATTGGACCTTATATGAACTGTAAGTATGGTAGCCTTTACAACTGAAATTAAAATTCTATAGCATGAAACCATGGCAATACGGATGCAAGTGAGAGAGGGTAGATGATGAATGACTGATTGTAGGTAGTTGATGGATAGAGAGCTAGATTCGTGATTAAAATGGGACTCGCTGTCCAAACTGAATAAGAAAGAAAGACTCAAGGTGCCAGTGTAAAAGAATATCACTTCACACATAATTACCTCGTGCACCCATAAATATGACCAGGCAAACACTAATCTAAAAAGGACGGGGTGGCCATGTTTATATCTGAAATGAGTTTTAGAAGACAGAATGTTGGAATGCCTGCAAGTTAAGAGGGAGGGTTGTCTGTCCACTGCAACAGGTCAGGACAGGGCAGCACCTAGAATGTGAGCAAAGGCTGCAGAATTCCAGATAGGCTACGCCAGTTGGCTGGGACTTCTGCATCAAAGCGGTTTAAAAGAAAACTCTGAAGTCTGGACATGGAAGGTGAGGGTGCCAGTGGTGGTGCCTGGTGAGAGCATCTCCTGGGTACAGACACCCCCCTTTTGTCCCAATGCAGGTTCTATCCTCTGACCACATCACCTCTCAACCTGTATCACCCCAGAACTGCCACTACGCTTTGATTTGGGTGTGGGGATAACTGGATCCTTTGCATATGTGATGTCAAAACAAACTGTGATGATGACAGAATCTCCATCTCTAAGCACAGGACAGAGAGTCTCTTTGCAAATAGGATGATACCCTCATAGGGGCAGCTGCAGCACTGATGCTCTGGGCAGCTCTCCTGCCCTGGGGCCTGCATGGATCCCTCTGTGTCCTGCTCCCTCAGGGCCGTACCCCTCCCCTAATACCCTGCCTTACACATAGTTCTATACCTAGGCTTTCTATATATGATATGGCCTCTTCTGGCAGAGCCCCTGTCCTTCAGGGGGCATCAACGGAGCAACGGTGGGTGGAGTTCCTGGTCTTAGCTTCTGCTTTAGCCCTCGAGTTTGTAAGGTGAACAGAAACTGGTCACACTGGCCCTTGAAGAGTTCATCTGAGATCAGGACACAGGTGATCCCTACCAGGAGGTCTGTTGGCAAATACAAAGCCTTTCCTCTAAGTTGCTCATTGCTTTACGAGCTAAAGCACAAGCTTCTTGGGTACTCTGCTTCTGAACACACTGGTGACCAACTACCGCCCAGTGAAGCCAGTATGTTTCTAGGCTAGGACCCTCCCTATGGACCACACTTGTCTCTTCAGTACATTTCAGTCCCTATTCTCCCTCAGGAGCGATTACCCTGGGCAGACTCTAAGGTCTGGGATGCATGACTGTTCTGCCTCAGATGCACCTCTCTGCTGGGGTCCTGCTTCCAGCTTGCTGGCATTTGCTTCTGGCTAATCTCCACCCATTTCTAGGCTCAGCACTCATGACTCCAATCTCCATGCCTGGATTCACTGTCTTCTGCTGCGTGCCCCTGCAAACCAGGCTAGACTTGGTCTGCTTGCCATCTGAAGACATATTCTGAGTATTCGAGGGATAAGTAGCTGTGTTTAGTCTGAATTAGACAGATCCTTGCTGATCTTGCAGACACTAGTGTCTTGAGTTAAAAGAAAAATACTGGACTGAACCTTAACCGATTGATGTCTAGAAAACACTAGACATTTCTTGCAGTTTTATTTTCTATTGTTGGAAACACTTGGGCTTAGAACCATCCCTGCTAAGGAACAGACAAACATGAACATTGAACATTCCTTATGGAGGAATGCCTCTGTGGGTGGATGAGGGAGAGTGTCTGGAAGATGGACATCCTCCCTACAGGTTCACCCATGTCTGGGTTTGGAGTGTGAGTATCTAATACTCCTAGAAAAGCCCCAGAGCATCCGACCCAGCATCTACCACTTCTCACCTCTCTTCATTCTGCTTCAAATCAAACCTCTGGGATTGGATGCCTGTGTAAGGAAACACCCCCACCTCCCGCCCCGCTAAATTCCCCACAGTGGCAGAGGCAGCATGCCTGGGCTGCACCATTGCTTGGGGTGTGTGTGTGTTCTATCTCACATGGATGCAGACTTCAGGTGGGAGCAGAACTGTGTGCCGTGATCTCTTCCAACTACTGTTTCGTAACTTTAGCCCCACTGATGTTTTTTGTTTCTGTGTTTAGTTTTAAGGCAAAGGAGCAAATGATTTGCAATCAATAAAGTGGGGTTTTTGAGCCAACTCATCCATGATCACTTACCTCAGTTTTCTGCTTCCGTGAATAGTGAAAACGTTTGAAATTTTTCTCACACTGACTATTCCAAATCTATATACCTTGCAGTATCTGCCCCTTCCCAGCATCAAGGAGAAGCAAGGCCGTGCTGTGCCGTGTCCCCATGGCCAATCAACAGGACACACAGATTCTAAGGGGGATACTTGACTTGTGAAGCTTTATCTATCCACAGTCAAAACAGAACAACTGGCCACTGCTCATCTCTCCTTTGTAAACTTCTAACAGATGCAAATATTTTTTTCTTAAATTAAAATCTAGCACTTAAAAGTTCTAATGATTTTTTTTAACCTATTCACTGATGGCTTCTAATGCTTCAAGTATGAAAATTTCTCAACGATTTCACAATTACGGTTGTGAAACATCGTTGTAAGGAGAGTAAGTGTGTAGCAACTCTGGGTTCAGTTGTTTCAGAAAAGAAGTGAGAAGCCACACTTGCCGTGCGCTGGCCAAGAGGGGCCACTATCAGGTTGCCCGGGGAGGTTCTGGGTAGTGTTTCAACACCAATGAGGAAGGTTCTTCCCAAAGAGGCTGATGGTGGGAGCTCTCACCTGGAGTATGTGTTTAGGAATAGCTGCCTGCAGAATGCCATCTATCTCCCACCAGCTCAGCCTGGAGGGAATGCACAGAGGAATCCAGACCTGTGGTTACCATACCACAGGCAACCCCATGGAACAGAGGATTGTCCATCAGCTTGGTATTCCTTACTGCTGTCCTGAGGGGTTTCTCTGCACCCCCTACAGTCCCAGCCAAGCCCTATCATGTGTTGATGCTTGGCACAGCCTATCTCAAGGCTGTTCGGTGTTCAGGGTGTGGATGATCTCTGATATTCTCGAGGTGACAATTCCATACCTGCCCATGGAGTCTCCAGGTGCTGATGAGGGGAGACTTTATAGGTAACTGGAGCTTTGCCTTTGTGAATCCTAAGGAACTGAACCCGACAAGAGGGCATTATAATGCAGGAGCTGCTAACCAGGGACGGTTATCTATTCATTCCCGGAGATGGGATTCTGGGAGACAGATGGAGCTGGGAAGCTTCTGTGTTCTTTGCTCACAGGGAGCTTGTCAGAGACGACCAGCAATTCCCTCCTTGGTCTGCTGGGTGAGTGATGCCATCATGACATCATGATGTCATGACCACTGAGGGACTGTGTGTGCACAGAGCTTGGGAGAGTGAGTAGCAGAGAGGGGAATGGAAAGGTTCAGGCTGCGGTGTAGAGAGCCAGCGACAGCCACAGGCTTCTGCCTGGTCCCTGGGCTCCCTAGAAAGGTTTCCACCCCCTGGAGACCTGGTATGCACGTGACCACCCTGGAACACTTATTTCTGCCACATTGTTCTTGCTTATCCAATTGAGGCTATGGCCATGGTTGGATTTATCCCTGGGGCTTTGAGGCCAGTCCTGGGCCAGTGGCCTTGTGAGGATGCGGTTGTCACACTGCTTTTCTTCTGCAACTGTCTGTCCTTCTTCGACGATCAGCCCTGGAGTTCTTAGAGCTCTGAGAATTGGTGCACAACTAGGCATCCATTTTCTTATTCACTTGCTTATTTATATATTAAAAAAACTTAAAAATAAATGTCAGCAGCAATGAGGGATAACCGATGGCAAGGGCAGGCAGCCCGTCTCCTTCCGGGCGGTGGCCGGTTGGGCATCGATCCTCAGTCTCATAATGTAGTCTAATAACAGCTCCATTACCACTGGCCGCCAATTGGCCCAGGTGCCCTCCAAATGAGCCACAAAGAAGCCAGCTTGTCAATATTAATTCCGCTCCGGAGATGACTTGTTACTGGAGAGCAAAGGTGTTCTGGCTGGAGCTGAACAACTTAACTCCTTGTCTCATAGAATTTAAGCTGCTATTGATCGCCTCCTTCTATTGTGTGAAAGATTAAACATGCGTGCTTGCACGCACACACAGGCTCGCGCGCGCGCACACACATACAGGGGCACACTCGGGAGGCGGTGCCCGCACAGGCTCCCGCCTCAATCAGGCAGGCTCAGCCCCGTCTCCCCACCTACCCCGCATCATTCAGCAACTCGAAGCAAATTAAATCAATGAATTCATCCCAGCAGATGGCCACTTTAACACTCAGTTAGCCTTTAGATAATTGAGCGTTGACTCCGGAATCATAAAATGGATGGCTCGTTTGTACGTTTTACTGAAATAGATCGCTGAGGTTAAATAAATGAAATCCCATTTGTCAGGCAGTAATAAATGGGTTCCTTCTGCAAACAGCTCTGTTTGGCCTAATAAATACAGGGACGTTACAGCGCTCCTCCCGCGATGGGGTTATGGCTTAATGAAATGGTCTTCCCTCTGCTTGTTTTTGCCTCCTCCTGCACCGTGTGATAAGTAGCAAACCAACGAAGCTTGTAATTACAATCTTACAGAAACCCGGCCAATCTGTATATAAATCTCACCCTCCAATTACAAGATGTAATAATTTTGCAGTCAAGCTGGTAATGAGGTCTAATACTCATGCCTGCGATAATCCCCGCTGGATGCTGACTCTATCAGATGTTAGCTTTGTAATTATACTGGCAGAAAATCATTATTTCATGTTCAGCAGAAAAATGAGGTTGGTGGGAAGTTAATTTTCTCTATGCTCTGTGAAGCATAGACAAAATTTTAATGATTTAATCATTATGGTTATCCCTTTTGCAATTGACCCGCGTTACTTGTATAGAAACACTGGCACGCTTAAAAGTCCCTGTTACCCAGTAAAGCTTGCCAGGTATGCAGCTTTTAATGTAAGAATAACTGTACACAATTAAACTATTACCCTGCCGACAGGCAGGACTTCATTCCGTCTGCAGTTTTCATTATTTATGTGTGCCATTCATAGAAATGTTTGTGTCTTGCCCACACAGTGACAAATGGCTGATTTATATAAAAAATTTGAACTCTGCTCTTCTGATGAGGTCAGACCTATAAAATATCGCCTCAGAAGAGCAACCTGAAAGATGAAACCCGAGGTGAGTCTAGAAGGAGATCTTTGCTGCGTCTCTGGTGATAAATAAGAACAGAAGATAGGAGGGGTGGTTACCGGCAACCATGATGGAAACAGAACAGACTTCTCAAATGTGAGACTAATATTTCTGACAGCGTTGGTGGTTATTTACCAACAATGTACTTTTTAATACAGTTAAACAATCTGCTAAAGAATTTTCTTTTTATACTTTTGGTGACTCTCTGTGGAGATAGGGTTTCCCTCACAGGCAAGCACACTGCACAGAAGTCAACTCCGAGTCCCACAGAGGGTATGCGTTGTTCCTGGGAGAAGTGGCTCACAACAGGCTCTGGAAACGGTGTGCCACTCCCAGGCCTAAGTTCCAGGGTTAAGCTAGCTTTGCTTTTGAGAGTTCAAAGCATGTTGGAAGAGTGTTTATGTCTCTGGCCATGAGTGTAGTTAAACCCTTGCTGTGTCCTGTGGCCAGCACCAGGCTCTGACTGAGGTCACCTCACCCAGGGCTGGACTGGTATTTCTGCAGTGGAGGAAAATCCATGTTGGGGAGGCATCTCATCCATGGTTTCATGGCTCTCCTTTTTTATTTTTGGTTTTCTCTTCTCGCAAGAGAAAATCTCCTAAGACAAACTTTGCTGTCGTCCTTCCCAGGACAGGATGGACTCAGGGCTAGCAGAGCCCGTTCATGTCCTGCTAACATTAGGACTGTGCTGTGCCCTGAGAACAAGAAGACTTCACAGAAAAAAGAAAACCCATTTGGAAGAATTCCAGATTAGTGGATGAACTTTGGTCTATGCCTCAGCCATGAAGAGATGGTTTCAAACGACAGATTTCTATACACAATGCTATATGTGGACTACACCATAGAGCAACTATGAACTGTGGAACCTTCCAGAAGCATGCTGTCTGTCACACCCTAGGTGAAGTGAAAGTGATTCTGGTTAATTTTGTGGTTAAAGGTGAAGGGTTCCTATCTCACCAAACACGAGAGTGAAGAATCCTACCCTGGATCTGTCCAAGGAGGGATGCTGTGGTCAGCACACCCTGTAGCTATAAGTCTATAATGTTCTATGACTCATGGCTGTAGTTCTATTCTATGCAGGGTGTTGTGGAGTCACATAAGTGAAATGGTTGGTTATACTTTCGGGAGGCAGGAAGCAGCCAAGCTCCAGCCTTCCAGTTTCATCACGGTGTGTTTCTATTTCCTGTTAAAAAGAAAAGACCCAGTTTGTACATTAGAAAATGGTACGTTTGCCATTGTTCCTTTCCCTCACATTTTAGTAGTCTTGGTTTATTTTATGTCTCCTGACATCATACAATTTGAGAAATGACTAGGTAAATCAGAGAAGAGGCCAAAAATTCCATGTTGGACATTTCGTAGTTCGTAGATGCCATGCCCAGGACCTACTGCTTCTGTCTGGCCAGATGTCATTTGCGTGCTGTCACTGATAAAGACCACAAGAACAATTTATGTAGCAAACAGGGCACAGGGCTCACAGGGGACAGAGGACAGGGCACAGGGCTCATGGGGCATACAGCTCATAGGGCAAGGGGCTCAAAGAGCACAGGGACCACAGGGTACAGGACTTACTGGGGATCAGACTCAGAGTATAAGGATCTTAGGGGACAGGACACAAGGCACACAGGGCACAGGGCTCACAGGGCACAGCAGAGGTCACAGGGGACAGGGATCCCAGGGGACAGAGAACAGGCTAACAGAGTCCACAGGACACAAAGGGGATAGGTCACAGGGGATAGGTCTCACAGGACTAAGGGCTCACAGGGTTCAAGGATCCCAGGGGACATGGCACAGGGCTCACAGGAGACAGGACTCATAGGGGGCTATGTCTTTTGTTTCCAGGATTTTAGTTGGAAGCTGAGTTTGACTGGTAAGTCCTCTCTGCTCTGCTCTTAGTGGGAAGGACTAGACATTCAGACTCTGGAGCAAGACAGGCTAGGGCAGGGCTGTCTTCTCTTTGCTGTCTGTCACCTAAGCAGAATACAAGGATCTAGGCACTTAGGGATACTAGGCAAATGAGGAGGTGTCTCAGGGTGGGGAAGCCAGGTTCTGCATTCCTCCAAGGCCCACTGCACTAGGATGATATGCTGGTCAGACAGACAGACAGACAGACAGACACATACACGCTCACCCATGTACTCACACTCCACATGCCACGCCTGCAGAGGTGTACACCCCAACTCAAACAAAACACCCATACATACCACACATGCATGTCTGTCTGCAGTCCCTAACATCACTGAATGGACCCCGGTATTCCGCTGAATGAGAACACGCCCAGGTGTGCTAACCGAGCAGCCCTTCCGCCCTCTGAACAGGTTTCGCCTCCCTGTTCCCTGCCCCCAGCTCTTCCTGTGCTGCCTTCTTGAAGGGCCACTTGAGAGACCTGATCTAGCGGTCTCTCCTGATCTAGCGGTCTCTCCTGATCTAGCGGTCTTTCCTGGTTTTTGCCTTGGGAAGCTCAGCTCCCTGATCCCAGAGGTCAGCGGAGGGAGGCTCTAACCACCTGTACTGTGCCTGACACTGCACTTGGTGGCAGGTGAGTAAAGAAGGCTGACTTCTGACATGCCCCTCACTGTTCCAAGGGTGGAGATTCCATGATTTGTAAACACCAAATCTCAGGTCCCCATGAAGGGGTCCCTTTGTCTGCGTCTCCAGAGTAGAGAAAACTGAAAGAGAAGATGTGGTGTTGGGTTCTGGGCTCCTGACTCCTGAGCTGCCATGATGATTTGGGGGTTATACTGCTTCCTGGCCCAAATTGAGCCAGGCATCTCACTAGACATGAGGTTCACCCCACCTAAGGTAGGCAAGGCTTTCATTTGCTCATCCAATGGCTAAGAAACTATGAGACCCCCTATAATTAAACAACTATTTTTCTACATGTCCTTATTCTTTTTAAAAAAGTTATGACAGAGGCCAGAGAGGTGGCTGAGCAATTAAGGGTGCTTCCTGCTCTTCCAGATAACCCCAGCTCAAGTGCCAGCACCCATGTTGGGTGGCTCATAATCACCTGTAATTCCAGTTAGTTCTAGGGCATCTGATGTCTTCTTTTGGACCCCATTGGCATCCGTATACATGTACACATACCCTCACACGTGTATAACACACATGACTTAAAAAGCGTAGCAACTGAAATACATTCAGAAATGCACTTTTGAATCCCATTAGAAGTCAAAATTCATTTTATTAAATATTCACAGCATCATTAGGCATGAAGTAGACTATACTAAACATAAAGAATGTGTGTTTTCTACCCTGTTTGGCTAGTCCAGGGATTAAGGGTGAGATTTGAGAAGGCAAGGGACACTTGTTTAACCTTAAGCATCTGTCACAAAATGTGACCAGCCCCACCTTGTGCCTGGGAGACCTGGCTATCCTGTCTTTCCCCAGGTCTAGCTGTGTTTCTGTGTTTTCATGGGTAGCTTTGATGATTAAGTTTCTGAAGCCAATGTGTCAGAACTGCTGACATTTTTTTTTACAATGGAATAACAAGGTGTGGACTATCTCTAGTCAAGAGTCCCTTCTACAGGGTCTTCCCACAGTGTGGGGTCTGTAGCAATCATAGGCCGGAGCTCTGCTGGACCAGAACTGACTTCATGCTTTGAAGTGTGCTCACGCCCTTCAACAAGGACTAGAGTTTTCCTTTCTCTTCTTTTAGTCTCTTTGTCATTGAGACATAGACTTTTAAGTGGATTTTATGTCTAAAAGTTACTTAACATTTAGAGCATTTGCTTCAGGATGAAACCTCCTATATGTTCCAGTGCCACGAGTTGACATCCATCAGAAGATAGTTTTCAGTGTGTTCCTCCCCACACAGACTCAGAAGAGAGCATTTTTGGATTATAGGGTGATTTGGGAAAATTCTAAGTTCTTTTGATATCGCAAACATGTTGGAGCAGCGTGGAACATGTTTACAAAGCCCCATGTGCCTGCCCTGGGGGCAGCATTCCCAGACGCCAGGTGTTCCTAGGTGCATTTGGATCTCTGGATACTTGGTGGGCATGTCCCCCATTCTTGTCTTCCAACTTCCTTCAGATCTTTCTGAAGCTCCCGGTCTCCTTGTGGCTGGCCATGTTGACAGGTTCCAAGGAACATCACAGATGTCATTGCCCTTTATAGTCAAGCAATAACACAGAACATTGGAGTTTCTTCATTTTGGACGATTTGTGGAACTTCACATCTTTTGGCTAACACTTTCCAGCTTCTGTTCATCCCCCAGGTGCTAGCAACAGCCAGCTACTTAGTTTCTTTTCTCTGAGATGATGTCACCAGATCCCCACATGTAGTCAAAGCATACATACTTTGTGCCTAACTTACTCTGCTTAGTGTCACTCGCTCCAGTTCCATTGATATTACTCAAGGGCCACAATATCCTTCTTTTAAAAGACTGGGTAATGTTTCACTGTGCAAACGTTACAATGAATCCATTGGTCCTTTCACCTTTTGTTAGGTGGTTAGCTGATGGACTCTCAGGTCGTTTCCAGCTCTCCACCCTTGTCAGCAGTGTTAAGGCGAGAACAAGAATGTGGGCATCTCTTGCACAGACTGCTTTTTATAGCCTTTAGATGTCTCTTCAGTTGCGGGATTTCTAGATTCTGGTTGGTCTTATCGCTTGGCTTCAGAGGAAGCCCCACGATTTCTATGATGGCTGTGTTAATCATGATCTCACCCACAGTGTCTGGGACTCCCTCTCCTCACATCCTCAACAGTGTTCACTACCTACTGCTTTTGAGGTTACTCACTCTTACCAAAATGAGAGATTATCTATGTGTGTATATATGTGCATGTTGTATATTTCATGTGTGTGCAGGTACATGTGAATATGGGTGTGCATATATGTATATCCAGAGGACCAGAGGATGATCTCAAATGTCATTTCTCAAGTGCTGCCCGCTATGCGTGTTGAGACAGGGTCTCTCACTGGCCTGGAACTTATGAACTAGGCTAGGCTGTCTGGCCAGTAAGCCTGGGTCCCACCTGCCTCCATCTCCCCAGGACTGGGATTATAATCATACCTTGCTTTTTATGTTTTACATTGGTTTTGGGGATCTCATGCTTGAAAGTAAATCATTACCAGCTGGGTACCATTCTCACTGTGACCTTGATCTACATTCTTTTAGTGATGAAGATGTTTAACCTTACTTCTTCAGCTCTGGCCATTTGCTTTCCTTTTGGGGGAGGGGTAGGAACTCCATTTTAATGTGACCTAGCAAACACTTTCTCCCATTCTCTATTGGATACAAACTCCATGTTAGACATGAGCCTGTAAATGCTTTCTCCCTTTCTCCAGACTCTCTGCTCTTTTGTCTCCTTTGCTGTGCAAAAGTATTTTTAGTTTAATGGAATATTTGCTTCCCCCATGGATTTAAGGGGTGTTATATTCCTCAATATTACCTGTAATAACGTTGTCTATCTTCCCCTTATTCTTTCTTTAGTGGGTCATAGTTTGGAGACCTAGGTTTAATGCCAGAAAGTCTATTGAGTTGTTTTTTATGTGTTACACAAGGTAAAGGTCGCAACTTGTTCTGCATTTAAAAATGCAGCTTTCCTAGCACTGCTTATTGAGTTACTGTCTTAGCTTGTACGTTGCCGGCAGCAGTATCAAAGATCAAACACCTCAGTGGGTAGCTTTTCTCTGGGCTCTCTCCTAAGCTCCACTGGTCCTTGCATCTGTTTCTATGCTGGCACTATCCTGCCCATCCTGTCTGTCACAGCTTCCTACTAGATCTTGACATCACGTAGGACGTCCTCTTCCTGTTACCCCACATGCCCTTCCCACTGCAGGTCTTTTTTGATGTCATGAAGCTTTTCAGACTTCTTTTCTTTTCTATTTTTATTTCAAAATGATTTGTTTTTAAGTAGGTAGTGCAGTGTGTCTGCAGATCACTGGAGGGAAAGTGTCAGTCTTTAAATAACATCAAACTAAAGAGATCTAGTTCCATCTCTACAGTGTTACAATTGTTGGTGATTAATACCCTTCCTCTCTTTGACAATGCCTTCATTTCTCCTTTATGCCAGAGGGATAGTGCCTCTGGTTATAGAATTCATAGTTCACAGCTCTTTTATTTGAGCATTGGAAAAGTTCTGGGCCTCTTCCTTCTGCCTCTAACTTTTGAGATAACAAAAATCAGCTGTCATTCAGGTTGGTATTTCCTGTAATCATGAATAGGTGTTCCCTGTGGTCATGCGCGAGTGTCTTCTGAAGTCACGACTGAGCCCCGCAGTCTTGAGTGCTCTGCAGTCCTGAGTGGGTGTCTCCTGTGGTTATGTGCTACTTCTTTTGGTTGTCTTACCTTGTATTTGTCTTTGTTCCTCATTGGTAGATGTTTCTCTGTTATCCTTGTGAGCTTCTGTTTGTTTCTTGTTTTGTGTGTCTGGTTTATGTCTGCTCTTCGGGTTGGTGTAGGAATGAGTCTCGCTTTCTTAACTGGTTTTCCTCTTTCTTCTGAGTCCTTAAGGACTTTAATGTTGAGTCTTATGCTATTGTATTACAGTGTTGGGGAATATTATTTTAAGGGGTGTTACTTTTGTTTATGTTGCATTTGTTTAACTCTGTGAAGCTCTGTTACTGTGCCTGTCTAAAACACCTGGTGGTCCTAATAAAGAGCTGAGTAGCCAATAGTGATGCAGGAGCAAGGGTAGGCAGGGCTGGCAGGCAGAGAGTATAAATAGCAAAAAAAAAAAAAACCAAAAAAAAAAACCAAAAAAACAACTGAGGAGAGGGAGGAGCAAGAGACAAAGAGAGGAGAACATCAGGGTCCAGTCACCCAGATACGTGGCAAGCCACGGAGAAGGAAGTAAAGAAAGGTATACAGAAATAGAAAAAGATAAAAGCTCAGAGGCAAAGGGTAGTTGGGATAATTTAAGTTAAGTAAAGCTGGCAAGAAACAAGCCAAGCTAAGGCCGGGCATTCATAAGTAATAATAAGCCTCTCTGTGTGTAATTTATTTGGGAGCCGGGTGGTGGGCCCCACAACAGAGTAGAACAACTACATTACAGGATCCAGGACCTCTTCATTAAACTTCTTTCTCCCTCTGTCTTTGAGTATATGTGTATGCACAAATGTGCATGTGAGTACACGTGTGTGTGTGTGTGTGTGCAAGTATGCACATGTCCCTGAACATGTGTAGAGATCAAAGAACAACCCTGGTTCTCAGTATTTGTCTTCTACCACTAGGCAGGATCTCCCTGCTATTCACCACTGTTCATGCCAGGCTAGTTGGTCCACAAGCTTCTACTTCCCATCTCCTGTAGAAGCGCGGGATATAAGGCCTGTATGATCATATAGGTCTTTACCTAAGTTATGGCAATCCCAATCCAGGTCTTCATGTAGCAGAGCAAGTGTTTTACCCACTGAGGAAGTTCCCCAACCTGCTATTCACTTACTGTGTTCTAATTTCCTCTGGGTCAAATTAGATACCCCTTCTTAAAATTTCCTCCCATTCTTTCCTTGTCAACTTGGCTCTGCTGTGAAAGCTATTCAGCCATTGTTCCACCGTGATGATCCATCCAATCAATGTTCTACTATGAGATGACATATCTAGTCAGTATTCCCCTATGTGATGACCCATCCAACTAGTGTTACACCAAGTGATGATCCATTCATCCAATGTTCTACCATGTGATGATCCATCCATCCGATGTTCTACCATGTGATGATCCATCCATTCGATGTTCTACCATGTGATGATCCATCCATCTGATGTTCTACTAAGTGATGGTCAATCCATCCGATGTTCTACCAAATCCAATGTTCTACCAAGTGATGGTCCATCCATCCAATGTTCTACCATGTGATGGTTCATCCATCCACTGTTCTACCAAGTGATGGTCCATCCATCCGATGTTCTACCAAGTGATGGTCCATCCATCCAATGTTCTACCAAGTGATGGTCCATCCATCCAATGTTCTACCATGTGATGGTCCATCCATCCGCTGTTCTACCAAGTGATGGTCCATCCATCCGATGTTCTACCAAGTGATGGTCCATCCATCTGATGTTCTACCATGTGATGATTCATCTAACCAGCATCACCATGTGGTGATACATCTATCTAGTGTTCTACAGTGTGATGAACCCGTATGTGTAGATTTTACCCATGTGGTGTTTTCATTCTCTAGATTCCATTTGATAACCTTTTAATATAACTTCTGCCAAAGTATTGACTTTGTCCATGGAGAGATACTGAGATGTGGATTCCTGACCAGAGATTTCTGAGTATTGGTTGAAGAGATGTCCACTTCCTCAGTTGGGCAACAGTGTAAGATGTGATGAAATGGGATGCTGTCATCCTGATTCTTTCCATTATAAACTTTATAAAACAGCTTCTTAATGATAACCCTGAACAGGTTCATGTCAGGGAAGGGATGTTTAAGACCCATGCCACAAGAAGCTGAATTCTAATCATTCTGTTCTGGCATTTTTCCTCACTATTTAAATGTAGAAAAATGCCAGTGAGTTCTCAGAACATACCTGACAGGGTGACTTGATTAGGTTCTTGAAAGAAGAGAGGGGACCTGGCTGTCAGGTCTCCTTAATCACTGTCCAGTGTGTCGTGATGTCTGGCCAGCAGGGCAGGGCATCAGCTTGCCTCTGTCCACTGAGAAAAGCATTGTCCTAATGGAGCAACCCAAGACCAAGTCCTAGCTCTCTCACCCATGAGGGAAGGGTACAAAATACTAGGAACATTCTAGAAATTAGTCTGTGTACCAGCCACCCTATGAGGCTCCTTGGGTAAGTGAAGAGATGACTGAATGGGAAGAACCACCACAGGGGATGCCTGGAATTATCCCCAGCCTGCTTTGGTTTAGGGACATACATCCTGGGATGTAGGAGAAGGGACCAAAGTCATTAAAACAATCAGCTCTCTTCTTAGGAGTTGCCTAATCACATGGAAATTAAGCACAAAGTTTTGGCATTCCTGTATACTGTGATGCACACATCCTTCTATTTCTTCTGCATCTGTGAGTCCTCTGTGACTCTGCTGCTGCTGCCCTGAGTTTTGTGCACTATTTTATCCACTGAAAGCTCTCAGTCCATAGCTTCACCCTTGGTTTTAATGAAGATGTAAAGCCATGTATCTCTGTCACAGAAGAACTAAGCACCCCAAGCTCTGCCTATCTCCCTCCCAGAGCACAGTCTCTAGCAGGTGCAGCTCTCTCTGCTGCTCCCACTGCTTGTCCTTCTGGAACCTCTTGTTGGCATCACAGCCCGTGTTCTCTTCAAACTGGCTCCGCTGGCGTGCAGTACACAAGTTCCCCGTGCATCGTCTCCTGACTTTGAAGGCTTCTTCTCAGCACTGAGTTATATCCTAATGTCTGCACACATGCCACCTGCCTGACTGTGTGGTGGAGGGGAACATTAAGGGAAAGAGTTATTCTTAAGTCTGTCCCCTTTGATTTTGATTTCTAGGATTTTAAAGTTTTCTGAAGCCAATCTTGAAAACTATTGAGAAGCAAATGAGTTGGTAGTTAGAAATTTCTTTTAGCTCTACCAGTTAAAAAGAAAGTCTGTAGGGCTGCAAGCACAATGACTACTGAATATTTTTTATGTCTAGTTAATTCATAGTAAAGGTCCCAGTTTTAAACTTTTGACTGCCCTGAAGGAACACAGATTACAGGCAGAACAAGACAGGGACTTGGCCAGAGGTACTCTAGTGTCACTGGATCTGTTGATTCTGGTTACATTACACTTGGTCCTCTAGTGAGTCCCAGAGTGTCCCATCTGCAGTGACAGAGGAAGACTAGGCCAAGCCCAGAATAATGGAAAGTACAGGAAGTTTGCCTCATCTCAGACACCATACCTTGTCTCTGTTCCATATGTCAGTAACCACTCAGCTTCCTTGTCTTACAACAGGGGCTTTGAGGTTATCCTGGGGTAGGTGGGATAGATGTTGCTTCTTGCCCTAGCGCAGGAGGTGACAGCTGCTTGCATTACTGTGTGATGTGTCTAACTACCAGCTGGCAGCTCCTGTCACACTGCTGTTTCTAGCTTTGGGAGGAGATCCTGACGATCACAGTACCCAGCAACTCAGACATCTTCCGATCTCAGTGTTCACCCAGTGCACTGAGCACCGTAGGTATTACATCACTCTTATGCCTGTGGAGACAGATGGAGATTTGTTCTATGGTGTTGAAGCCCCTCCTATCTCAGAGCTCCACTGAGCATCATTGAGATGCTGTCCCTCAAACCCTGGCCCAGCTCTGACACCAGACACCAGCACAATCCGTTTATTGGAACTTTAGTCACACTTGGAAAATTTGGCAGACGGCTTCTCTTCACATTTCTTCATCCCTCCCAATTTCCCTGCACCCCAGCTCCAGGCCCTTGACCCCAGTCAGATGGCTTTTTGTTGCCGGATCTAATCAGTATTGAGTTGGACAAGGAGGACCCTTTATGCATTGAGTGTTGAGACAAGTGCAGGCCCTGCTGTAGATCACTTCCATAAACAACCTGAGATTCAATTACAGTGCCGGGCTGGGCTTTTATCTGGGGGTGACATCATTTCAATCAAAATGTAAAATAATACAACCCAGTAGTTGCAGGAGGTAGAGACAGGACACAGACCGCTGAGCTCAGTCGTTTCACAGAGTGGGTGGGGGAGCAGCTCCTCTGTGGTGCAAGGGCCCCAGTTCCAAATGGAGGAGAGTGGGAGAGACTGGAGCTGGGGTCCCAAGCAGGGTACAGCCTAGGGCAGCCTTAGCCTCTATTCGTTTAATTAACAAAAGCGTGAAATCTTCGCACTGGCAGCTTTCTCCTGCAGCTTTCCTTGCCTTTTCTGCTCTGAGCAGGCTTTTGTTCATTTCACTTGTTTCCTTTGAAATAGTTTTAAAGGTGATGTATGCAAACCATCATGAAAAGGAAAACACGATTCAAAGGCGAAATAGGTAGAGGACGTACTGCTTGGGCTGTAGAAATGAGCAGTCACAGCCATTCCTTCCCCATAATGCTTTGGAGGCTAAATGTCCCTAGTTATGAGACATTCCCAGTTGCTGGGGACAGTAGCCCCAAGACTTCTTGCTTCTTATCGGGTGATAAAATGACAGCTGAGAGCAACACAGAGCAAAGGAGGCAGCCCTTCAGAAAGGGACTGACGTGGTGTCCCTGAGTGCTGGTTGTTGGGTTATTGACGCCAGCCCTGGCCCTTGAATGGCCTGTTGCAGTTAATCAATGAGTACATTGCTTTTACTTGAACTGTATTTAGTTCATAGCAATCAATCATTTTAAAAGTAAATAATCTATTACGTATCAATATTTTTGATTTTTCTATATAGCTAAGCAGATCAGAAATGAAAAACTGACTTACATAGGGGCTAAAATGAGGTCACGTCAAGCAGCAATTGTGCACAGCACTGTGTATTCACTGTGATGGACAAGGTGTCTATAATCAAACTCTCATTCTCTCTCTCTGTCATTATTCAGAGGGCTGTGATGGTTAGAATGGTTATATTGCCTCTGAAGGGAGGGAGAGACAGAAGGAAAGGAAGAAGGGGAAGGCAGGAAGGGAGAGAGCAAGAGAAGGAAGTGAGGGAGGGATGGAGAGAGAGAGAGAGAGAGAGAGAACAAGAGAGAAATTACATTTTTTGAACTTGGCCTCAAGAGAATGGGAAGAAGGCTCCATTGGTAATATGCCTGCCATACAGCACGAGGACTTACGTTTGGATCCCCATGGAAAAAACCAAGCCATCACTTGTAACCTCAGTGCTGGAGGGGAGAAAGCAGAAAGAGGCAGATACCTAGAACTCATTGACTAGCCAGCCTAGCTGATTTGATGACCTGCCTATTAACCAGGGTTCCCTAAAGGAAGAAAACTGATAGAACAGATATATAAGTACATGTGTGCATGTGTGTGTGTGCACATTTAAAGGGGATTTATTAGACTGACCTTCAAGCTGTGCTCCGAGTAGTCCAACAATGGCTATTATCTGACCGTAGTTGATCAGTCTACAAGATTGGATGGCTAAGCAGTCCTAGTCTGGTGCCGGATCCCAGGGAATCATAGAGAGTGGCCAGTCTTTGGTCTACATTGAGGTTCTGTTAGCAGCTAAGGAATTCCTCAACAACAGGATAGATGAGTTTGGTAGAGTGAGGGTGAGCAGGCCCAAAGCGAAGGCTTCCTTCCTCCATGTCCTTTTACGTGGGGCGGGAGGGGTGGTTCACATCTAGGATAGTCTTTCATCCTCAAATGATACAATCAAGAAAACCCTTCTTACCCATGCCCAGTGTTGGCATTAGTCGATTCTAAATGCAGTCAAGTTGACAACCAAGATTAGACATCACAACCTTTAGTAGCTCAAGAATTAAAGGTGTAGAGTGAACCAGGAAAAATGGCAGATGTCCCCTCTGACCTCCACATAAATGCACATATATTTGCCCACACACCTATATGTACAGGTGCAAACACCTACCCTAACAAGTACATACACACTGACAGATGCAACCTAAAAATAATATCGGGGTGTGCTCTGATAAGATAATAGCCCTCCTTAGCCTATCTGAGCTCCACATGGGCATTAAGGATTTGATTGAGAAGGGAGAAGATGCATCGTTGTCTAAAGAGGGGATTATTGTTGTCATCAAGACTTTCAAGGGGGATGAGGGACTTTCCAGTGTGTAAAAAAAATGGAAGCAATGACAAGAACTTCCTTCCATCCCAGTTCCAACACATGGGCATGACCACAGAGCAAGGGAAGGGACCACAGAGCAAGGGAAGGGACCACAGAGCAAGGGAAGGGACCACAGAGCAAGGGAACAGACCACAGAGCAAGGGAACAGACCACAGAGCAAGGGAAGGGACCACAAGGGAGAAAGCAAGAGAGATGTCGGAAGGGAGAATATGAAAACTTGCCTAGAACCAAGTGATCTTCAGCTTTTCTCTGGTTTATGTTCATCCTGGGAAACAAGGGTACTGGGGAGAGTACCCACAGGCTTGCCTATGCACTTAACAAAAGGAACTGAAGAGGTCACAGTGCCCCTAGCAGTTGCAACCTGCAGATTTGCAGTCTGGGCTGTGGAACAAACTGCACTGGTTAACATTTTGAATTTGTCCTTTTTTTGGCACAAATTGTTATTTAGGGGATAACAATATGAACAGCAGTAGCAACAATGATTTTTATGATCCAGAACAACAGCAAACGTGGGCAAACCAAGAGCATCTTTAAGAGGATGTGAGCTGAGGCCTTCGTTTTGAAGTCCTGACTGCATGGTTGGATGTGGGCTCCACAGTCACTGGGAGACGGAAGTAGATGCTCTGGGAAGCTGTCTGGGAGCAGATGGTCCCCACACAGTTCTGACTCAGTAGCTCCTTAAAATTCTTGGGACACATTGGCCTTGGCTTCCCAGGTACTGATGACTCCACACTGAAGGACTCCAGGGTTTATCATCTGTTACCGAATACATTTTTTATGTGTCACATTTTTGTTTTAGGTTTAATTTAAAATTATCAGCATTTTAAGAAAAGAGGTTCATCATGCCCTAGAGATCACATTCACATCATTTCCAGTACTAGAGGTGTATGAGGGCTTTACGAAACTGTTTGCAAGTTTTATTTCATGGAAGTGTGTTACCACAGTGCTGGCTTTATGTCCAGTCAGTCCCTGAGGGGATGTGTGAAAACATTAAGCTTCTCAGTAAACAAGGAGACTCCTTCTGTGCACATGTACTTTATAACTGCATCTTTTTTCATATTAGCTCTGTGTATTGACATATGCAGCAGAGACCCATCCCAGTCTTTGGCTAACAGTTATCCAATGTCTTTACAAAAGAAATTTCAGAAATTAGATGAAATATATAGACTTAGCCACAGTTTACTGAAAAGCAATAGGTCATTGAAGAGAGAAATTTAAAAGAGTCTTAAAAATCAAAATAGAAATAAAATATATCAAAACAAAATATAGTAGTTGCAGACATGTTCCACAGCAGTCAGTTCCTACATTAAATAATAGCAAGATTTTCAATAAGTTTTCTAGATACATCCCAAGGATCAAGCACTGTGATGAAAAATTAAACTCAGAATGAATAGAAGATTTTTTAAAAAGCAGAGATCTGTGCAGAAATGAATGAAGTGCAGACTAAAATAAATAAACGTAAGATGTAAACTATGAGAAAGGCAAATGGGATTGACAAGTTGTCAGCTACATTAAGAAAAAGAATGAATACTCAGATTTAATTGAAGATGAAAAGGAAAGCATTAGGAACTGATTCTACAGAACACAAAGGGTCAGTGGAAATAGTATAAGCAAAGGAAATCCCAGGGCTGGCTGGCTTCACTTCTAAGCACCACCAACAATTTTAAAGGCAAATCAGGACCAATTCTTATATACCAAAGAACAAAATTGAAAAGGAGTGTGGCAGTGTCTGGGTAGTGAAACCACACAAGGACAGAAGAGGAAAAGTAAAGACCAGCAACAAGCCATTCGCACTGGGCTGACTGTGAAACCACACAAGGACACAATACCACTAAATGAAGCCAATTAACCAGGTAATCAACTACTCAGCCAACCAGCCAACTGATCAACCAACCAACCCATCAACCATCAGATTCCCCCTGACAGAGAAACAATACAAGGACACAATAGCACAAATGATACCAACCAACCAAGGGGCTTCAGCCCATGTCTCTAGTGAACACAGACGCAAAGGATTGCATCCAATTGTAGTAACAGAATCCAAGAACAACTCAGAAAAGATTTCTCTTCGTGAAATAGTTGTACTTACTTCAGAGATACAGGTATGTTCTAACACACACACACATACACACACGCGAGCACGCGTGTCATTAGTAGAATATATGACATCAAACCCCCAAAGAATATAATCCCATGGTCATTACAATAGATGCAGTAAAAGTACTCAATAAAATTCAGCATCTCTTCGTGATAAAACCCTTGGAAAGACATACTTCAGCATGATCCAGACTGCATATCACAAACTCAAAGCCCATATCAGGTAGATGGGAAAGGGCCAACAGACAATGGGGCAGGGATGTCAGCTCTCACCTTTCGTACTCAATATGGCTTGCAAGTTTTAGCCAGAGCAATGAAAAGGCACACATAGAGGAAGGGCAGATCAAATCATTCTGTTTGCAGATAGTGAGATTCTGTATATGGGGCTCCACTACAACTTATAGAATAAAATCAGCACAAGTGGGTTATCTCCAGAGCTTGTGGTCTCAGATTATCTCACATTTAGGGCTTTTGTCCATTTTGAGCTGACTTTCACCCGAAGTTGTAGGAATTAAGTTTGAATCTTCTGTGCATCTTGTCTGCCTTTATCAAGAATGAGTGAGGCATAGAAGATGGAATGCTGTCCAGCCACTCCATTCTGTGCCACCAGTCTGTTTTGAGCCCAGTGCCATGCTGTCGGACTCATGGCAGCTTTGTTATATCTTGAAATTAGAAGATGTGATGCCTTAGCCTTTGTCTGCTTTGGTCAATATTGCTTTAGCCATCTGGCATCTTAAAAAAATATCTTTGTATAAATTTTTAAGTAAAATAGAACTACATCACTTTACTCCCTCCTTTTCCTTCCTCCAACACCTCCCATGTCCTCCTTTGAAATTGATATATATTCCAGTAAAAGAGCCTATCAATAAATCTAAATGAATAAATCTATAAATACGACCTTTTGAGTCTGTTTTTGCTGTTCGTCTGTACATGATTTCAGGGATGAACACTTGTATACCAATACTGATATTCCTGAGGAGAAAAACCACAAGAAATGATCCTGTTCACAATAATCACTAAAAGATAATAGTCCTAATGCAAGTGAAGAAGTAAAGACATCTACAGTGAAAATTGGGAAGCCGACAAAAGAGATTGCAGGGGACATGAAACAGAAAGACCTTCACATCACACATTTGAATAAACACTATTCTTCCAATTTAATTAATATGAGATTTAAATGTCCATACTTCCAAGATGATTTACAGGCTTGATGTAGTCTTGAGTCTAAGTATAGAGCTCACTTAGGAGCAGCAAATCCCCCCAGTATTACCATGGTGCTGGTCTTGTATAAGCAGCCATTTCTAGGAGAAAATGTTTCACAGCTACCTGATTTTCTGACTCTTACAATCTTTCTGCCCCATCTATTACAATGTTCCTTGAGCCATAGATGAAGGATCTATGATACAAATGTATTCACTGCCATTGTTCTTGCCAGTGGGTTCTTCAAGGGCAATGTCAATGGGCATGCTGATGGGGGAAGGGTGTAAATATCATGGGGGTCTTACTCTTAGACAAGGAACTCCAGGGCAACTAGTTGGGAGACTGTGGGAGAGAGAGAATTATCTTCTCCCAGGGATGAGTCTCCTTATTAGTTATCAACACAAACTGGCCAGCCCTGATCTCATATACACACAACAAAAACAGACTCAGCAGGTAGAGTTTAAATATTTGTGCTCAAGCGTGCACACACACACACACACACACACACACACACACACACACACGCACACACACATGTATATAACAACAATAATAATCAAAGTAAAAGAGACTGTTAATTGGAGAGTGGGCATTGGAGGTGTTGGAGAAAAGAGGAGTAAAATAATGCAATTCCATTTTAATTAAAAATGAATACAAAAATTTTTAAAAGACCCCGGAGAGCAAAGGCAGTGTTGACCAGTGTGAGCAAAGATGGAGGCGTTACACTTCCTAATTCCAAGGCATATGGCAGATTTGTCATGAGTCAAACAGCACGGTGTTGGCTTCAGAACAGAGTGGCCAGACATCATCCCATCCATCTACAGAAGATGCACATAAAGGAGAGCAATGAGTCCTTCCCACCTTGACTGGAGGCCAGAGCGTTGGGGCCTCTCCTTGCTCCTTCAAGGCTATTGACAAGAGGTTTTACTTAGGGGTGGCCACTAACGAGGTATCTTGACCTAGGGTGTGGTTACTTGGTGTTTTAGGTAAGATGGTTCACAGAGGTGGATCTGCTCCACCTTGACCACAGGTCAGAGAGTTCAGGCTCATCCCTGCTCCTTCAGGAGAGGGCAAGAGTGACCACCTACAGGAGACTTGGCCCAAGGTATGGTCGCTGCGTGTCCTGCCTAAACAAACAGAATACTTAACTCAGGGTATAGTTGCTTGATACTTTGGGTACTGAAGAGGTAATTGCTCTGTTTGTTCTTTGTATCATGTTAAAACAGTCTTTTGCCTTCTTTCTCTTCTAGATTGGGGTATACAAGTATATGAAAAATAAATACGAGTGAATTCAGTACTAGACTGCCCTTTTGGGTCTATTCTGTGTCTCTGTCTTTCTCTTTCATATTTCTGTTCTGTCTACCTGACATTTCTAATCCATCTCTACTCTGAAATGTGTGAATCCCATCGAGGCTGGAGCCCAACAGATGTCATCCCAACGTGGGACCCCGGCAGGCTTCTTCAACAAATAGTGCTTGGGAAACCAGATGTCTACATACAGAAGACTAAAATTCAGCTCCTACATTTTGTGTGAAAATCAGCTCCAAAAGGACTAAAGACCTAAATGTGAGATCAGAAACGGTGGAGCTGATATAAGAAAAATGTCAGAGAAATGCTTTAAAACATGAAAGCAGAAATCCCTCTCCACAGTGTAGGCATCTGCTGCAGGATGAGTTGGTGCTTGCAAAGAGGGTATAAAGGGGGGGTCTTCATAGCACTCGGTTACATAGGGAAACCCACCCATGACTCCAAGATGCTAGACCCGGGAGGAACCACCCAGCAATGATGACGAGGCACATTTTCAATGACAAGCTGTATTTGTGAGTGGCATCATCCAGAAGGTATGCCAGGCCAGGTGCTCACACACACCAAAGAGCCCAGTGTTAATTAGCATCACCCAGCTGGCTGCTGCTCTCATTCTGTGAGCGGTATAGCAGACAGGACCTTCAGGAAGGGATGTACTGCTCCCTAAACTCTTGCCCCTCACAAAACCCCATGAGGTTCCAGATGGCTATTTAGTTTATCTGAATGGAACATGCCTGTAACACAGATGTTAGACAATTGGAAGGCATCAAGTTGGGTTGTGTAGAGGTTAATTTCCAAACCTGCATATAAAACTCAGAGGGGAACCCCAAGTACACGGTTGGAACTACAATGTCTCCACACAAAATTCCGTTGCTGCACACTCTAGCTTTATTGAGAAGCTGCTCTCTGGGTGTTGACCAAGTCATGTGGAAGCACTGTGGAAAGGATAGCATCCTCCTCTGGGAACACCTACCTCTTAACAGGCCCAGCAGACAAACCTCAAATTCTTATTCCCAATGCTTTATTCAGTGTGAGTGACCCGTGACTCAGAAGGTAAGGTGCTAGTGTTAGATGCATCTTAAACCAGAGTGACCATACAGTGAGAATCACTCATATCCTCCTGGGACCACGCCAGTCAGCCTGGGTCATGGGCAGGTAGCCTCTGAGTTGGTGCTGATGCATCTGGATATCTTCCCCTAGGGACACGATGCAGACCTGGGAGCCCATCCCTGCACTCTCAGAAGGAAGGGAAGGTGGGTGTGCATCCTTTCATCTCCCTCGCTCCTCCTTTTCTCCTCCCTCCCCTTTATTTCCTAAACAAGCTAAGAATTTTTATAATTCATCACCTGGCTGACAGATGAGTCCTGCTGGAGAATATTAGAAAATGTCTCAAATCTCATATATATGCTAATGGTATGCCAAGACCGGCCGGTGGTGTGCCGGAGTTTTTAATCTGTCTTGGCCAGTGTGGAAAGTAGAGGAGACAAGTCACAGCCCCCGACAATTTATGATCAAACAACTGAATTGTAAAGGAAGAGGGACGCGCAGAAAGGGAGAGTAATTTTCTGATTTAACAGCGTTGTTACTACAAATAAAGAAATCTTGATTTTGACTGCTCCCGACATTAAATGAGTTTCCTTGGCCTGGTGCCGCGGTTTTTCATTTTCAGATTCCTATAAAGCGCTCTGCTTAGATACAGGTGATAGATAAGGAAATGACTGCGTATGGAAATCAAATGTGTATAATAAAGACATCTTCTGTTTATTAAATAAACACGTGTAGATTACTTCTGTGGGGGAGGCGCTGGTAATTCTTCATTGTGTCCCCCCCCTTTTTTTTACAAGTCACAAAGAATCTTATTTAACAACTAGAAATGCTAGAGCAGAGCTCTCTTTACTACCTTCCTGTTGTCCAGGCTGGGGTCTGAGACCCAGCCCATTCTGGACTTTGGCTTTCCGGTCCAGTGTGCTGTGTATGGTTTCTGCACAACATCACGAGCTCTGTGGTAATCAGGGGGGATGGGACTGCATCATTCTGATGTGCTTGGCTGAATTTCCACACGGCAGAGATGGGAAGCAGAGGGACAGGGATAGGAGCTTGCTCATAAACTCGAAATACGTGGAACTGAGTTGCACCTGCCTCTTGTAAGTGGGCAAAGGGTCAACAGAAAGGTGCATGTCCTCCAGCTGGGGCGACTAAGGCTGCTCACTACTCTTAGCTCCTGTTGGTGTTAGAATTGATTGAGGTGGAGAGTTAGAGGGTGCTAGGGACACGGGAACAATCATGGGTTCATTCAGTGACTTCCTGCAGCTTTTGTGAAAAAGACTAGCCAAACATACACATAGAGAGAGAGATATGCACACGCAGAGAAAGATATGCAGACACACACACACACACACACACACACACACACACACACACACACCCCACATACTTACTCTTAAGCTGGAAGCTTTATTTGCCATGTTTTGAACTCTATTGACAGAACCACAGAGCACACTGGTTCAGTCACAAATCATTGAGCTATTAGGGTACTTCAGAAACATCCCAAACTGGTATGACAAACCCCCATTTCTCCCTAATTTGTAAATTACTTGAAAAATATTGTGGGGTGTTTTTGAGGATGGAGTGGTTGGATCTTGGATCTGATCATTGGTTGAGTGTCAGATCTGTCCTAAGAAGATCTTTTCCAACCATTCTTCACCATTAGTCTTTCCCATGAAGGGAATGTGTGCAGAGGAGAGTCTCCTAGCCGTGGCTTCCTCTTCTCCCTGATACATTCTGGCCTCTGCCTCCAATGGTCTTGACTGCTGGAGCTAAGACCACCACCAAAGCCGTGAGTTTCAGCAGGGCCCATACTTCATCTGGTCTCCTAGTCCCTTCATTTCTGCTCAGAGCAGAATGACTTCTTCAAGGACTTGGAATGTTTGTGGTTTGTGACAGGATCAGGGGCTTCAGAACTTGGGTCCTGTCTTCCCCTGAGTGTTGGAAGGCATTGCAGTGATCAAAACCGTGGATCCCATACAGGTGTGGGAAGCCACACACTTGTAATTACTGAATCTCATTTGTTTATCCCCTTCCTGCCACAGGAAGATGTTGGTAATTGATGACAATTTCGCCAAGAAGCTGAAGCCAAGTTACTTTTCTGAATTAAGACATCAGTCTTTTCTCACCACACAGACATAGAAGATTGGCTTGGGTCTGTAGCTCAGTAGGAGAATGCTTGACTAAAATGCACGAGGGTCCAATAACACATAAACTAATTATGATGGCACACACCTATAATGTTAGCACTCAGGAGGTAGAGATAGGATGATCAGAAGTTCAAGGTTATCCTTATCGACACAG
Source organism: Ondatra zibethicus (assembly GCA_004026605.1). NCBI lineage: Eukaryota > Metazoa > Chordata > Mammalia > Rodentia > Cricetidae > Ondatra > Ondatra zibethicus. The sequence continues at coordinate 68,780 of PVIU01005612.1, read as the reverse complement.
CCAATTTGAAGATAAAAACTTCTGCGTGGAGCCCTGGCATGAGACCCACATGGTACTTGATGCCAACAGGGCTGATCTCACAAATGCCACCCACCCACCTAGCTTCCTCTCACTCCAGTTACACATCCTAGCAAAAACCCATTAGACTAAACTGTGTATTTTCGTGAAGATGGAAGAGTTGTTCTTCCCTCAATTCATGATTTACAACTTTGCTTGTCATTCTCCAAATCCACCCCATCCTACCAGCCTTTAGTTTACCTTCATTCTTGTGTTATGACATCTGGCTTGGGAAATAGCCCTGTTCCACCCTAGGTCTCATAATGTATAGCACTTTCTGGAACCCCAGTGTGCACCTGCATGCCAGGTGCTCAGTCAATAGCAAGCAGGCAGACATCCTGCATGGTATGGGACACCGGGCAGAGACAGTTCAAGAATGTCCATCCACAGCAATTACAGACACTTATACTCACCGTAGTCATGGGAGTCTCAGATTGTGTAGCATCCTCAAGGTTCCCGAAGTCAGCTCTGATGTTTGAGCTGCTATGGCAACACGCTAGAATGTTGGCTGCTATAATCAAAACCCTTGTTTTTAGTCCTGAATAACCAGCATGCAAGATCATAGGAGCCCAGGGTCAGGGTGGAGGCTGGGAATCCAAAGGCACTAACGGATTCTATGTACTGATGAGAACTCCTTTCTGGTCTACAGAACACACTTTCTTGTGTCCTCACTTGTTGGACAGGTGAAGTGATTCTTGTGTGAGATTAAAAAGGTACCAATTCCACTGTTAACAGCTCTTTCTTCTTACCCTGACCTCCATTTGCAGGCGATATATCCTAATTCCATCATCTTGGAGAGTTAGAATGTCAGCCATGATTCTGTGGGAACCCACCTGCAATCCACCACACTGACGCACCCCAGAAGGCAATGATCATTCCTTTTAATGAATGTTGTCTGGTTGTTTATGCTGATCTTTTCATAAAGAACACCTGTCCCAATGTGTCTAGTCTGTGTCATTGGTGCAAGAAACTGGTGTTGGCCTTGACTTCGTCTCCTATACCATGCTATCTATCCAATGGCCATTTCTTGCCTGCCTCCTTCCCCAAAGGTACTGTATCTTACTCCCTCAGCACCTCCCAACCACAGCCTCCCATGTCACGGGGTCCTTCACACAGGGCACTGCAGCTCAGTTAGTTTATTTTCCTAGATAACCCCTTTATCACAGTTTTGAGTCTATATCCCAGTCACAGGAGACTTACTTCTCCAGAGTGTCTCCTCCCTGAGGTTTGCAATGACCTTGTGTTTATGACTTCAAGTCAGTTGGTCAGCCCCATTTTCTCTGAAAGCTCCAGTACCAGTTACATCATTGTTATCGGTGCGTGTGCGTGCGCGCGCGCGCGCTTCCAACAAAGAAGAATAGTAGGGATTCCCATACTCTCCTCAAGAGTGGTGCTGTTGGCTGCATCAGAAATGCTGTCATGGAGACCACTTCCTGTTTCCTGTGGGTCAAGATGTAAGAGCTCTCACCTTTTTCTCCGGCACTATGTCTGCCTGCACACTGCCTTGCTTCCCACCATGATGATAATGGACTGAACCTCTAAACTGTGAGTCACCCCAATTAAATCTTTTTCTTTATAATAAAAACATAAAAGAAAAAAAAGAAATGCTGTCACGTAGTATGGGACATTGGATAGAGTGGCCCCATCATTATGATGTTAAGGTGACATAGATCCTCACAAGGTGACATAGATCCCCCACACTCCTACAGGTGCTAAAATTCAGCCAGCTCCAGGCTGTTGATTACACCCTATGCCGTAACCCCAGGAAGGTAGGTAGTTCTATTAGGAGCTACTTGAAGAACTCCACATTTGTTCTGATCTAACAGAGTCTGATATTTGTCATCTAATGCCCCGTTTCACTGAGATGGATATGTTAGTATCAGAACTCAAGCCATCACACCCAACCCACATGCTGAAGACAAAACTTATAAGCAGACTCTAGTCCATTGGCTGTACTTGTGACCTCTGCCATGCTAAGAAATGATGGTCTCATTATGATGTTGAGCCATGACTCTAGTCCATTGGCTGTACTTGTGACCTCTGCCATGCTAAGAAATGATGGTCTCATTATGATGTTGAGCCATGAACAACCTGCAACAAGTCACTGGGAAGGGCATAACCCTGTCTTGTTATCCACACATGTGTAAGGTGTCCTGGTGAGCAGGAGAGAATGTTCAGTCTATTGAGTGTGAGTTTTCATGCAGTAACCTGTGCCAGACCATTTTGTTCCATCAGTATCACTAACCTTGCCGACGGAGGGACACACACAACGTAAATTCATGGAGCAGTTCATCAACATGAATTCGCTGGTACAAATGAACTTTAGCCATACAGGAGAGTGAGGTCCTCCCATTGCTTGGTACACAGAATAAAGAACTCTCTTTCTTCCTTTTTCCTTCCTTCCTACCTTCCTTCCTTCTTTTCTTTCTTTCTTTCTTTCTTTCTTTCTTTCTTTCTTTCTTTCTTTCTTTCTTTCTTTCTTTCTTTCTTCTTTCCTCCCTCCCTTCCTTCTTTCCTCCTCCCTCCCTCCCTCCCTTTCCACCTCCCTCCTTCCCTCCCTCTCTCCTCCCTTCCCCCTCCCTCCCTCCCTCCCTCCTTCCTGCCTTCCTTCTTTTTTTTTCTGTGACAAAACACCTGACAAGCAACTTAAGGAAGGTAGGTTTTGTTGTGGCTCACAGTGTGAGGGATCAGAGTCTATCATGGTGGGGAAGGTAGGTTTTGTTGTGGCTCACAGTGTGAGGGATCAGAGTCTATCATGGTGGGGAAGGTAGGTTTTGTTGTGGCTCACAGTGTGAGGGATCAGAGTCTATCATGGTGGGGAAGGTAGGACAGCAGGAATGTGAGTAGGCTCATCACGTTCTGTTCACAATTAAGAAGCCGAGAGTGAAACCTCAAGGATTGCCCTTGGTGGACTATTTTTTCCAGTAAGGCTCCACCTCCCAAAGGTTCCACAATCTTCCAAAACAGAACCATTTGCTGTGAACCAAGTGATCAAACACATAATCCTTTGGGGACATTTTATATTCCAACCTTAACATCGGTCTTGGATTCCTTAGACTCATGGCCGTCCTGAAGCAAAATGTATTCACTCTATTTCAAAAGCCTCCATAGTCTTTAAGAGCCTAAACACCACTGACAATTCCAAAGTTCAAGTTCATTCTGAGAATCGAAGCAGTGTCTTAACTGTGATCCTTGGGCAACAATATAGGAAAAATCGTCACATGCCTCCAATATATAATAACATAGACTAAATAGTCATATGCTAAATTTGAGGAACAGGAGAACATCAAGAAAAGATCAGATCAAAACAAGACACAAACTCAGCAAACAGCAAACCCTGAAGCATCTGGGGATCATGATGGAATCTTTTGGGCTTCAGTGGTCTTTGGCAACACTACCCCTCTATCTCTGCTGCCTTTAGCACATGTGACCTTTCTTAGACAGACTCCACCCCATGCCTCCAGCTTTCCTTGTCAGACACGTCATGGTTCTGACATGCCCATCACTCTGGGGTTTTCATTATAACTTAGGCTTCACATTCACAGCTTCAAGCAATGGTCCCTTGGGCCTTCTTACAGAAAATATAGCCCTGCCACACATTGCCTCGCTTCCTGGAACCTTGGTACCAGTTTTTATGACTGATTCATTATTACATTTTGCATATCTGTAGGACCAGCTCATGTGGACACTGCTCTCAGATTCTGGTCCCAGATCCAAATGTAGCCTGGCATTCTTGTCACAGCTGTCCTTTGTGTGCCCTGGTAGCCAAGTCTAAGACAATGCTTCACTAGAGAGTTATTCCAGCAGACAATCCTTTCAGTGGCTGTCTTAAGGTTTCTATCGCTGTGAGGAGACACCCTGACCATGGCAATTCTTGGAAACATTTAATTGGGGTAGCTCACTTACACAGTTTCAGAGGTTCAGTCCATTATCATCATGATGGGGAGCACAGCAGGGTGCAGGCAGACAGGGTGCTGGAGCTGAGAGCCCTGCTACTTACAGGCAACAGGAAGCCAACTGACAGTCACACTGAAGGAACTTTGAGCAAAAGAGACCTCAAAGCCCACCTACACGGTGAGGTGACGTACCTCCTCCAGAAAGGCCACACCTCCTAATAGTGCCACTCCCTTTGGACATTTTCTTTCAAATCACCATAGTGGAATTCTCAGTTTAGACTCTTCACCATTTCAAGCATATTTGCGATTTTAGGAGTTGCACCCTTTGATAGTCTTGCCCTTGGGGACCCTGTCCTTCTGTCCAGCAGCAGAGCACCAGGCTTTTACAGTGCTAATCTCTTTGACAGTTACAGTTGCTTTCTTTTTTTGTTTGTTTGTTTGTTTTTCGAGATAGGGCTTCTTTGTAGCTTTTGGAGCCTGTCCTGGAACTAGCTCTTGTAGACCAGGCTGGTCTCGAACTCACAGAGATCCGCCTGCCTCTGCCTCCCGAGTGCTGGGATTAAAGGTGTGTGCTACCACCACCCGGCTACAGTTGCTTTCTTAATAAACTCTCTGTCTGCAACTTTAAACACACTTATTGTCCTTTCCTTACTAAGTTGTACATTTTTTGTCCTTATAAGATTGTTTTATAAATAGAAAATCACATAGTGAGATTATCCATACCCAAAGTCTATACGTCTCAACAAATATTTACACAGTTATTGACATTCTGAAGCTGCGAAGTTCACGTTTGATTTTACACTTTATCAAATATTTTCCCCCATTTAACTTTTTTTTTTTTGATTCTTTGTGGATTTCACACCAGGCATCTTGATCTTGTTCATCTTCCACCCACTCTCTACACTTGGAATCGCTCCCCAGGAGAAAAGAAAATAAAAATCTCATCATGGAAGCTGCAGTGTGACCCAGTGAGTCACACAGTAGATCCTTTAGTCCATGTATCATTACTTGCAAGTGTTCATTGTAATGAGTCATCGGTCTGCTTCGAGGCCTTTTGGCATCTGTTGTTACCATTGATACTGGACCCTCACTGGGGCTCCTCTTGGATATCTTATTGTTGTTCTGTGTCATGGGGATCCTGAAACTTTAGGTCTGCAGAACCAGCCCCTTCACATGCTCCAGCAGATCATAGATGGGGTGGATACTGTTTCTAGGTCTATGTGGTTGTTGGATTGGTCAGTCCACCAGCTCCCTGTCCTTCTCAATACCAGGGAGAGCTTTCCAGCACTACCCACAGCTAGCTCACCCTATGTAGTAAGCAGTAAGCTGGTTTTCCTGCCTGCATGTCCTCTGGCTAGCTCACCGCACCTACACCACCAGGGCCAGCTCTACTCTGTTGCCCAGGGAGGTGTAGGGGCCCCTCTGCTGAGTGCTGCAGCTGGTGGGAGGCAGGGCCAGCCCTCTTGCTCTGCTGACTTTAGGGACAGCTCTCCCACCTGCCACAGGCCTCGAGGGGGGTCAGCCCTACTGTGCTGCCCAGGTGAGGTACAGGGTCCACTTTCCCAAGAGCTGCATCTGGTGAAGGGCGGGGTCAATTCTCTTCCCTGCCACAGGTGGCACGGGGTGAGGGGCAGAGGGCATCTTTCCCTAGCCCTCACTATTACACAGAAGATGAGGGGTTCAGGGTCAGCTTTTCTACACTCATGACCTCAGGATAAGGCTCATGTGCTCACCTACCAGCAGGGTAAGCACTACTGTGCTGTGCAGGTGAGATGCAGGACCTGCTCTCCCACGTGGATGAGGGTCAAGGGTCAAGGGGAGGTATCTCTCCCCAGTTCATGCCACCACATAACAGGCTAGTAGTGGGGCTAGCTCTCCCATGCTCACAGTAGCAGGATTGGCTCACCTGCCCCATCACCAGCAGGGTCAGCTCTATTGTGTTGCCCAGGTGAGGTGCAGGGTCTGCTCTCCCTTGTGCTGCAGTCAGTAGATGCTGGACCAGCTTACTGGTTTTAATGACCTCAGGGCCATCTCTCCCAGCTCACTGGTGGTGAGGGGTGGGGGTAGTGGTGGAGAACATCTCCCATTCACTCACACTATCCTATGGCAGATGAAGGACAGGGTCATGCATAGCAAGCTCACATTCGCAGGGTCGGCTTTCCTGCATCCCTGTGAAGAGGATCTGCTCTCCCTACTGCTGCAGATGGTGAGGGGCTGGGCCAACTCTCCCGCCCACCACTGGTGGTGGGGGCACGGGAGGGAGGGCATCTTTCTCTCATCTACACCACCACATGGCAGATGATGAGGGCAGGATCAGCTAGCTCTCCCACTCCTTAGGGTCAGCTCACCCTCACCCCTGCCAACAGGGTCAGCTCTATCATGCTGCCCAAGGGAGGGGTAGGACCTATTCTCTCCAGTGATGCAGTAGGTGAGGGGCAGGACCAGTTCTCCCTAGTGTTATAGTTGATGAACTCAGTGCAATCCTCTCCTCTCAGCCTTCAGTGGTAATAGGAGCCACACATATGATCACAGACCCAGCTGTGGCAGGACCATGGGTACAGACATGGCCCTTGGTCACAGCTCAGCCTTGGACTTCTCTGTGGCCCCAGGTGGCAAGCAGGCGCCACACACCTCAAACCACTCCTCACTGCCTTCGCCTCTTTGGATCTGGCTTTCTCCACAGGACATGGACCATTCTCTCTCTCTCTCTCTCTCTCTCTCTCTCTCTCTCTCTCTCTCTCCTTCTCTCTCTCTCTTTCTCTCTCTCTCCCACACCCCACCATATATTTGCTCACCCCAATATAGCCCTGGACAGCCCATGTTTTCTCCTCCAGCAGGGGCTGGAGAGCCTCTGGATCTTTGTCTCCCACTCATTCTTACTGGTAATGGGCAGGTTCCTGACTTCTCTTTCAGCCCAGGGCAGAGAACCCCTGGCTGGTGTGTGGATCTTTGTGTCCTTCTCAGTTCTGCTGAATATGGGCAGGTTCCTCTCAAGTTTTTTTTATGCACTTATCCATAGACAAACCCCCAAACTCGGAAGCCAAAAACTGAAAAAATTCATGACAGAGTTAAAACTGGAAAAAAAAACCAGTTAGCTTTACATTCTCCTCTATGATTTACCCAAACTATACATGCCCAGTGTCTTTGTGCTTGCTTTATTTCTCTCTGTCTCTCTCTCTGTCTCTCTCTCTGTCTCTCTGTCTCTCTCTCTGTCTCTCTCTCTCTCTCTCTCTCTCTCTCTCTCTTATTGTAGACATGGCTGAGAGCCACAAGCAGCAGCCATCATGCAACCTGGATAGTATATTGTCTTAAAATTTATTCCACAAAACAAATTAATCTGTTACTATTGAATTCAGCCTCACCCAAGGACTTAGGACAAGGGCAAGGTTCAGCCAGCTTCCTTGCCAGAACGTAACAGTACAGCCCTTGGTTCCTGATAGAACTCTTATTTCCTCCTGAGATTTCATGATGGATCACATTTCTCTGGATTTCAAGTCATTTGAACCTTTATCACAATGGCCCATTTCTTAGCCCTGCCTTTCCAGCTTGCTAATCCAAACTCTTCTACACTCCTATCACTAGCCAGTTCAAAAGGCCCAAGAACCCTGTATTGAGTAAAGACTGTCTTTTCTCCCATGTGTTAAATATACTGTCAATTTGACAAAGTATAGAATCACCTGAGAAGGGAATCTTGGTGGAGGGATTGTTAACTGATGAAGGAGGGCCCAGTCTACTAGGGGGTGGCGCCATTCCCTGGGTGGGTAGTCCAAGGCTGTGTAAGAAAGGTAACTTAGCATGAGCCAGCAAGAGAGTGAGCCCACGAGCAGTGTTCCCCCATGGTTTTGCTTCACGTTTCTGGTCTGGTATCCCTCGATGATAGGCTGATCTGGAAGTGTAAGCCCAAAACCAATCTTTTCCTTTCCTAAATCTCTTTTGTTGAGAGTCTCAAGGCAGCAGAAATCAAACCAGAACATTACCCTTTTAAATGCATGGCTTTATTCTTGGTTCAGAGAGTCCTTGAAGAGAAGGGACCTATCGCTGTAAAGGTTTCATTGTTCATCTTGTCACCGCAGATGGGGGACAGACAGCAACTTGTCTTCCATGCAGCTAATTCTGACTCCTGCTAAGATACATCTCTGTTTCTGGGGTGGCTACTTGACCGGAGCCCCAGCTCCTCTCAGTAGTAGACAAGGAAGAGAGAACATTTCCTGAGAAAGGCATGCATGTGGCTGAAAGGCTGTGGGTTAAATGTTATTGATTTTAGGACGGGAGGGCTGTTTCCTGCCGTGTGATCGACTGGCAGGCTAGTTCTCACTTAGTTAATTTTTGTTGCTTTGTGTGCGAAGTTCAGGTAGGAAACATTGGCCTGGAAGGTGAGTGTGCCATCTTCATGTGATGAGACCGGGGTTGGTGAGGCTCCACTTCCAGGAGAAAGACTGGTTATTTTGGAGTCTTTCTTCCGTTATCAAGGAGACCACTTAGATGCTGCTTTCAACCAACTACAAAAAGAATGAATGAGCAGGTGGCTGGAGAGCTCCTGGGCCCTATGGTTCACCTGGAACGGGGAGGCAGCTCTGTAGTCCCTTTACCTGTGGGTGAGGGTTGCATGCTCCAATTCCAGTAAGACCTATACCCAGCCACCACCTACAGGGGCTGAGGCTGAACCAGGAGTTTACTGATAGTCACTTTCTAAACCTAATGGGATGTATGAACGCCAGAGTCATGGCAAAGTCCGAGTGAGGAGTGACAGCCATCTCAAAGGCACACCAAGCAGGTGCCCAGCCCAGCAGGTGCCCAGCCAGGCGCTCTTACTCTCAGAACCATTTCTTCTCAGGAAGTCTTGAGGATATGATACAGACAGGGGACACCGCTCCTTCCACACTGTTTACAAAGATTTTGCTTCATTTAAAAGTTTTGTGTATGTATTGCATGTGTGCATGCGTGTGTATCTGCGCACCTGCACGCACGTACACGTGTGCATGTGACTATGAATGCAGATGCCCTCAGAAGCCAGAAAAGGGTGTTGGGTTTTCTGGATCTGGAGTGACAGGCAGTTGTGAACCACCTGATGGTGGTGCTGGGAATCAAACTTGGGTCCTCTTCAAGAGCAGCCAGTGATGTCAACCACCAGACCATGTCTTCATTCTCTGTACCAGGTTTAAGTCAGTGCCCAGCTGATGGTACCCAATACAGTTCTTGATGTGGTGATCAGGACTCCAGGTTTAGACCTAGGAAAGGTGGATGCCTCTCTATGTACCTTTCCCACAGGGTATCCGTTTCATTTCTCAGTTCAGTTGTAACATTAATAATCTTCCTTCTCTCCACCCAACCCCGGAGAAATGGGGGAAGAGCCATCCATCCTGGGCTCCCTTGGGTTGTGCTGTGTACAGGGCCAGCAATGGGGTGGGTGGGATGTGAGTTAGTACGCATCTGCTTCCGGGTGTCCTGCCTTGTGAAGATGGACTTGTCTGGCAGGAAAGGGACACGGGGCGAGCCGTCCCACATACCTGTTTCTGATTCCTAGCTTAAGTCTACTTAGAACCTGAAGGAAACGATGCAAAAATGGACCTGGCACCATCTAGTGGCAGCATTTTGAACAGCAGATACACGTGTCCTGGGCCCCAGAACCTGCCCCCTCTCCCCTCCCTCCCTCTCTCCCTCCTTTCTTCTTTCCAGTAGGGTCTCTCTAGACTACCTTCTAATTGCTTCTCCTGCCTCAGCCTCTAGACTCATGGGTGTATACCACTGTGTCTGCTTCAGCTTGACTCCCTTGCTGGTTCATCGGATGCTGCCCCAGGGCTCTGGACAGAGAATAAACACCATCTTGGCCTCATTTGAGCCCTTGCAGCCTAGAGATGCCCACGACTTAGAAAGAAGCTCAGGATTTACCCAGTCCCAGCCCACATCCACAGTTATTTACCTTCCATTTGTGGTCATGTTCAAGTTGTATCCTCACTCACGGAGGAGACTGGGCACAGAGGGGTTAAGAGGGCTGCTTGCGGTCCATGGATTAGTGACCAAGCTAGGCTGCTTCTGTGCTTGCTCTGGAATGAACCCACAGTCCTCTCTGGCTCTGTGTTATAACCCTTTTTCCTCCCCTCTGTCTTTCCATCTCTTTCCTTTCTCATACTTTCCTTTAATTACCCTTTCCCTTGAGAAATGAATTCTGATCACTCACTGTATGTATCTGTGCATGTACCACACCACACCACACACACACACACACACACACACACACACACAGCTAATCTCAGGACACAGGGCCAAGGCTGTTGTATGGAGTCCAGGCAATATGCAGACAGAGAAGACAGGCTGTAGGGACAGTGGTGCAACTGTCATAGCATAGCAGACAGGGAACCCCGTATGGGCTGTCACCAAACACATAAAGTGTAGCTGATGGCCGGGGATCTAAGGTGGGAACTGCAGACAGAACTTCTGCTCTTCCCATCTCTCAGCCTTGCCTGCTTCCCGTTCGCTGCCTCCCTTCCCCTGAGGATGTCCGTGCACAAGCATGAAGGAAGGAAGGGCAGCTGGAATGCCGAACCAGAAACAAACTAGGGAGATGATACTTCATTTCTTCCAAATCTGCCCATCATGGCCTGGGCCAGGAATAAAAGACCAGCGGGTCACGGTTCATCTAAGACAGTCGGAGGGCATGGATTCACAGTGTAATCTGGTGATCTGACTTCTCTGTGGACCGGACGCAGGGACCTATCAATACAACACTGCAAAGCCCTCCTTGCAAGGAAGAGTGTGGACAGAGGGAAAGACTGGCCCTGTTTGGTAGTGCCCTGGTGCCGTTGACCCCAGCTGGAGCTGTGACGGGTCCAACTGTGCCCTTAGAAACTCAATTAAGTCTCACCGATGCCATTTTCCCAGGGAACAAGGCTGCCAGCCCTTGGAGGCAATATTTGCCAAGCACGGGGCTTTGCATGGGGATGTGCAGCTACTGCTTAGGAGGTGGATGGTGGGGATGAGTGCTGAGGGGGTGGGGCAGGAGGTCTCTACCTCCCTTCAATTGTGTCAGCAGCTCTGGAAGTGTGGGATGTGCACGCCGAGCTCCAAGTTTTTAGCTTCAGTGTTGTCTTTTTAAATCAAAAGTAAGCAAATCCTGTGTAATGTGTCTGACATCTATTTATTACAGCTTTCCTCAGAGGCAATTTCCATCCCGATATGCCACTGCCCGATTATTATTAAAGAGTTAAGAAAAATGGGGCGTAGGAGATCAAGATTAGATTTTTTTTCCCTGAGATGTAGCAGCAAAATGAATAGTGCATTATGAGAACATTAAGAAAGCAATAGAGTTTAAACTATTAAACAGATAGATGTCAATTGAAAGATGCTGGGTGGTTTATACTCCGTTGTCAGAATTATGAAGTAGGAGCAGTGCAGGGCATGGTTTAAGACAATTGAGTGGGAAGCTATACACACTGGAAAATGAATCAGTTTGGGAGTCATGTCCATCTCAAAGATGATTATTTATTCTCATCTTTCTGATTTGAAAAGCAAAACCACAGCAATATAGTATACAGACAGGAGCCTCCCTCCTCATGTGAGGAGACAGGAACATTTGAAGCAATGGTTTGATTTCCCTGTGGAGTAACATTGCTCGTTGAGGAAAGAGTCCTCCTGCTCCTCCTTGCCCTCCCCAGCACCGCTGCTACCAAGTCCCTGTTGGATAGAGGGTCCTGAACTTGGGGCACATGGAACCCATGTTCTTTCCCAATTGTAGTCTGTGGGCTGGGATTGCCCATGGACATTCACTGTGTGACAGTGGTCCACTTTTTCAATGTGTGTACTTGGTGTGGGCAGTGTGCTCTGGGCTTTGCTTTTCCTACCACTGTGAGGACTACAGAGAATGGAAGAAGTGTCCTAAAGAATTTAGTGCCTCCAAACTGCGGCACACCAGGATGGTGGGACCATGGTGGCTTCCAGGACACGATGCTGTCAGATAACACACACTGTGAGGCTCACCAGCCCCTTACCGTTACACATGGCTCCAAACGCTGAAAGGTACAATCGAGGTGTGGGCAGACCACATTCCTTCTTCTGACTGTGGAGACTGTTTCCCTTCCTCTCCTACACTCTGGTGGCTCCAGGTGTCCCTGAGCCTCAGGGTAATCTCTCCAGTCTTGACTTTATGGGAACAGACTTTCTATTCCATGAGGCTCCGTCCCAGGTTCTCTGTGCCTCTGACTTGTGTCAGATCTGGGTGACCCAGAAAAAGACCCTTCGTCAGCCTTTAACACACTCATATTTCTCCTACAAGGAAGGACTTCTTTCTTTCCCATATGCAAGCCTAGAGCTGGGGATAATGGAATACATCATTGGGTGGGAGGTTGGGGGGTAGAGTGGTGGCATTTTTTTGGGCTAAATAACTTCTCTTGTTTCGTTATCTATTTTCTCTGCATCTCCCCTGTATACCAAATGTCTTTCATGTTACAAGTTTGACATACCTGTTGTAACATGAGCTGACCAGTGAAGCCCCATCATCTGATAAATGCCCTAGCCGTGAACATCCGTTGTTCACTGTCTCAGATGGGTCAGGAGTGAGTGCTGAATGGCTGCCGTCCCTCCTCAGGGCCCAGCCAGCTGTTGCATATTCATCTCTGGAGTGCAAGCCTCCCTTCCAGTCCCAAGGCTGCTGGCAGAATTGTAACACTGAGATACTGGTCTTTTTCATTGTTCATTTCTAGGGAACCTGAAGTCTTCTGCTTACCAACTGCCTGGACCCTCACATTATCGTCACACATGTTTGTTGTCAAGGCCCTGGTGAGAGCTTTCTGCTAAGAAAGTCTTTACAGCACCAGTCGGCCCTTCTCAAACTTTATCCAAATGAGCCACAAGTAGTCCACACATAAAAGTAGGGGATCACAGGGACAGTGGCCATTGGTCATTTGGTACTCTGTCTGCAGTAATGTTCCCCACATCAGTTGCATACAGACTTGATCATCAATCATGCCACAGCCTTCAGGAGTCTTCTTCCACCACTGGCAGATCACCACTGTGTCCCCTTAGGAGTGGAGAGACCCAACAGCAGTTAATCACACGCCTCCTCTCAAGTTCCCTTTGTGACCAGACATTGGCCACCCCGGTGGCAGAATAAGTTGGATAAAGATAGAAAAGAATCCACAGTGTAGGTCTGTAACCTTGACTACCCTCCCATGCAGCACCCCTGCCCTCAACCTTTTGACCTCCCTGTGTGAAACTCATCCCACAGGGAATCAGGGTCCCTTTATCAGGTCCTTCCCAGTCAGTGTCTTCACACAAGATCTTTGCAACTTCCTGAGTTCTACTGTGCTATGATTCTTCCATTTGAAGGATTACAGTTTGCTCTTTGAGGAGTGTCCACTTCTAACTACAGAAGACTTGATTTCAGTCCTACAGTCCTTCTAATTCCTGGCCTAGGCTTGAACTAGACATCTAACACCACCATTTTCTGTGTTCTCCCAACCCTTAAGCATGCTGGAAGCATCAAAGCCACACCGCGATTCTTATGCTCTATGCCCATAAATGCACTTGCCCTCAGAAACTGGTGCTGGCCTTAGACTAGGCTGGCCAGTGGGGCAGCAGTCAGGATGAGCCAAGGACCAGTGGAGAAGCAATCATCTTCTTTTTTTCTCACTTTATTTTATTTTTTTTTAAAAACCTATCTTTTTTTCATTTTACATACCAATCCTAGTTCCCACTCCTTCCCCTCCTCCCATCCCCTCCGCCCCCTATCCACTCCCCAGACGGGGTAAGACACATTGCTTTGAGGATGGACCAAGGCCCTCCCCACTATATCCAGGCTGAGCAAGGTATCCATCCAAAGAGAATAGGTTCCAACAAGCCAGAACAAGCAGCAGGGATAAATCCTGGTGCCACTGCCAGTGGCCCTGAGGTCTGCCCCAGTCCTACAACTGTCACTCACATTCAAAGGGTCTAGCTTGGTCCAAGGATGGTTCCTTTCCTGACCAGGTGGAGTTGGTGAGCTCCCATTAGCTCAGGTGAGCTGTCTCAGGGGTGTGTCCTTGACCTCTTTGCTCACTCCTCACTCCTCCCAGTCTTCAGCTGGACTTTGGGAGCTCAGCCCAGTGCTCCACTGTGGGTCTCTGCCCCTGTCTCCATCAGCTGCTGGATGTAGGTTCTATGGTGACATTTGAGATAGTCATCAGTCTGACTACAAGGCAAGGGCAGTTCAGGCACCCTCTCCTCTATTGCTTAGGGTCTTAGCTGGGGTCATCCTGTGGATTCCTGGGAATTTCTCTAGGGCCAGGTTTCTTGCTAGCCCCATAATGGCTCCCTCAATCAAAATATCTCTTCCCTTGCTCTCCAACTCTGTCCTTCCCCCATCTCAACTATCCCATTCCGTCAAGTTTTTCTCACCCTTCCCCTTCTTTCCTCCTCCTTCTCTTCCACCATCCCTTCTAACCCCATCCCCAAGCTCCTGATTTTGTCAGGAGATCTTGTCTATTTCTCCTTTCCAGGGGGATCTATATATGTTTCTCTTAGGGTTCACCTTGTAACTTAGCTTCTCTAGGATCATGAGCTATAGGCTCACTGTCCTTTGCTTTACAGCTAGTATCCACTTATGAGTGAGTACATACCATGTTCATCTTTCTGCGTCTGGGTTACCTCACTCAGGATGGTTTTTTCTAGTTCCATCCATTTGCATGCAAATTTCAAGATGTCACTGTTTTTTTTTTTTTTTACCGTTGAGTAGTACTCCATTGTGTAAATGTGCCACATTTTCTTTATCCATTCTTTGGTTGAAGGGCATTTAGATTGTTTCCAGGTTCTGGCTATTACAAATAAAGTTTCTATGAACATAGTTGAACAAATGTCCTTGTAGTATGATTGAGTATCCTTTGGGTATATGTCTAAGAGTTACGATATTGCTGTGTCCTTAGGGCTAGAGAGATGGCTCAGCCGTTAAAGGCTAGGCTCACAACCAAAAATATAAGAAACAGGCATCTTTTGAATTGCAGAAAAGGGACAGTCAGATGTCTGCATGTCACTGAGTGCTGATGCCTTTTCTTGCTCAGTTTGAGACTAAGGTTCAAAATGGAGTCTGAGGAAAGGGTCAAAACTGCATCTCTCACACCAGGTTTCTCCAAATCTCTGGTACCTCCACCCCCCTCAGTTTTCCTTTTGGCCTCTCAACCACAACTCAGTTAAGTAAAAGATCTGAAGTAAAGAGCTTAAAGCAGCTTGCCTCCCATAGAGGGGCCCCTTCCTAGGGTGGGTGAGCAAAGAGGCCTTTTGCTAGAGGAGTGTTGCTAGAGTGATTTACTTAGTGAGAACGGCTCCTACAGACTCCTATGTTTGAGCGCTTGGTCCCCAGTTAGTAGGATTATTTGGAGAGGATAAGGAGGGATGACCTTGTTGGAGGAAGCGTGGCCTTATTGGAGGAAGTGTGGCCTTATTGGAGGAGGTTTCAGAAACCCACGTCAGGCCCATCTCACTCTTTTTCTGCCTGTAACTTGTGGCTCAGATGTGAGCTCTTCGCTGTTGCTCCAGGGCCATGTCTGCCTGCCTGTTGCCATGCTGCCCCCCATGATAATCATAGACTGCCCCTCTGCAACTGCGAGCAAGCCCATGATTAAACGCTTCCTTTAAGAGTTGCTTTGGTCATTGTGTTTCATCACAGTAATGGCAGAGTAACTAAGACAACCAGTTTTCCTGGATGGTCAGCCTTTACTCCCATGCCAAGCGGAAAGTGTTTCCAGGCACGGTGGGGTGCAGGCCTTAAGTTATTTTTTGCTACTGAGTGCCAGCTTATATATAGCCATGGGCTATGCTTAGCAATCTCACACGATTACACTCAAGCCTCTGGGACCAGAGCAGAGTGGGGTGACTCCAGAACACCATCACAGGAGGTTCCCAGACCTGGAAGCTTCTTTGTTGAAGAGAGCCCAGAGCCCCTCAGTGGGGCTGATGAGCACAGACTGTGCAGGGCAAAGGAAGTCTCTTCAACACTCCTAAAAACGCCCGACACAGCACATCTCACATTCTGCAGACCGGGAGCACATCACGCCTTCCCACAGAGCTCAATCAATAAAGTTATCATGGAATTATCATCAACTGTTCTTGAAATATTAATTCTCACCTCTGGGCGGGTTGTCTGCAGCTGAGTGTAGTATTCTGTCAGGAAATGGGAGCAGACCTGACAGGTGGGAGGAACAGGGGGTGATAGCCTAGGTGCGGGAACTCTGTTAAGAAGTCCTGTGCCTGGTGGCAGGACTCAAGTGATCAAACCAGGGGAGAGAGCTACTTAGAAGCCATCAATGTTTGGCATGGCCCTGCAGCCTCAGGGACAGCCGGTAGCCGACCTTCCAGAGAGAACAGGGAGAAGGACCAGGAATGTGTGGCGTCCCCAGCCAGCGGTGCCATCAGGCTGGATACCGTGCAGGGAAAAAAGCGCATAGTTTTCGCAGAACTATGTGATGAAGATGCTTATCTAAATTGCCAATGAATTCAAACAGGAAAAGGATAGTCAGGTGTCCCGTTTTCTCCTGCTGAGCCCCCACCCCCAGACTAGGTCTGAAGTCCATACTGCTTAGATATCTGGATCCAGAGGACCCAAGGCTGGTGACGTCACAATGAGGCTCTTTGGGGAAAGCAGGTAAGAATCAAAAGTCCAGAAAACGGCTTCAGGAGAAGGGAAAGTGATGGTTTTCCGTAACAGAAGAGCCTTGGGGGAGAGTAGGGGCTGTTGTTTGACTCTCCCCTAGGCCTAAGGGGGAGAACAGTTCTTCTGTTCTTCTGGCAGATATGGGGTAAAAGAGGGCCAGGTTGGAGAGCAGTCAGGAGACATTAAAGTCTGGAGCAGCTCTCCTGCTGCTCCAGTCTTCTCAGTGATGATGTGGAAATACCTCACTCAGAACACAGCCCTTGTTTGCTTTGCACATTGTCAGCTATACTTCATAAATACATATTTTATGTGTATATATCTTTCTTCATCTTCCTCCTCCCTCCTTCCACTCATCCTCCCACCCACTCATCTATCTTCTTTATAAATTACTTGCAATTCATTTACTTAGATTTGTTTATTTGTGTGTGCATGGATGAATGCATTCCATGATGCATGAGTAGAGGCCAGAGGACAGCATGAAGGAGCTGATTCTCCCTTCCTACCCAGGGATCAAACTCGGGTTGTCAGGCTTGGCCCCTGCTGGCTCCATCCTTCCTCTTAGGATATTAGAATGGGTTGCCTGTCTCATCCGCACTGAATTTGTGTTTTTGCTTAGTGTATATTACAGTGACAGTTGTCTGATGCTCTATCTGGGTCTCCTGCTGATGGATTGGTACTTTACTCCGGTGGTAACCACAGGGTGACTGTGTTTTCCCCTGGTAGACCATCCATATACGTGAAAGATGTGTTAGTGGGATCTTCTGGGAAATGTAGCTCAAAAAGAATACTGTTTTGTGTTGTTTTTATTGGGCTATCCATTTTCTCTACTCCCCTCCCTTCTTCTCTTCTCCCATTCTACCCTCTCCTGTGACCCTCCACACTCCCAATTTACTCAGGAGATCTTGTCTTTTTCTCCGTCCTATGTAGATCCATGTATGTCTCTCTTAGGGTCCTCTTTGTTGTCTAGGTTCTCTGGGGTTGGGGACTGTAAGCTGGTTTTTCTTTGCTTTATGTCTAAAGGCCACTTATGAGTGAGTACATATTATATTTGTCTTTCTGGGTCTGGGTTACCTCACTCAGGATGTTTTTTTCTAGATTTATCCATTTGCCTGTAAATTTCAAGATGTCATTTTTTTTTACTACTGTAGTAAAATACAATAGTACTCCATTGTGTATATGTGCTACATTTTCTTTATCCATTCTTTGGTTGAGGGACATCTAGTTTTGATAGATAGTGTGTCTTTCAGATATCTGCTCTTCAACACACTATGACCCAAAGGTTACCAGAATTCTGTCCTCTGTGCCTGGAACCCACTTTGGGAGAGAGACAGAAACAGTCTGTTGGTGGGAAATGTGAGAATCCTTGCACCGTGGTTTGGGGGGTGTCTCTTGGAATGTAAACCAAATGTAGTCACTTGCCACTCGCTGAGCAGTGGCCCCTCTGGCCAGTATTCAAGCCTTAAGCACAATCCAGTAAGGGCGGAGCCTCTATGCAGCCATGCTGCAGGTGATCTGGGCAGCTTGCCTGACAGTTTCTCCAATGTTTTGCTGTATTTGTGTTTCTGTGATTGTAAGTTCAGAATGTCCAGCTCCTTTTTTGATGGCTGCCCATGTTGTGTCTACAAAATCTCCACACAGAAGGGTTGTTGCTCATTTTCCACCTACAACTCTGCTTTTTATAGTTAACATTCTTGTGTTTAAGCCACCAGTGCAGCAGGAATTTTGGTTGTAAGGTATGACATAGCCTGGTTACTCATCCACTTAGAAGGCAGGTCATCTCCACACTCTTGGATCACACTTGGTCAGGTGACCTAACTTTCTCCACTAATTATCTGCATTTGATCTTCTAGTCTGGGGTCTCTGTTTTATGTTGAGTTCGTGGCTTGTGCCCTCAAATGTATTTCTTAGGTCTAAGAAAGCTGCTACCTTCTCTAAACTACTCTTTATTCAGAACTTTCCAATTTAAAAATATTTATATTTCTGGAAGATAATTAGAGCCATAAAAACTGTCTTACTGCCAGCCAAAAATCAAAAAGTCTGTAGTTATCTAAGTGAGGGACACATTGAAAACGTAGGAGCATTTGAGTGGCATTGATAACTTCATGGAGGGAACAAGAGTTTGCTAGTGTTTATTCTCATAGTCTCATATGTCTTTACAAAGACTCTTAATGGTATTGAAAATATAATTCTTACATTTAGCTTACATTTATTTATAGATATTTTCTAATTTGTTTCTGTCTGTTCTGTATTTCTGAATAGTTATTTTAAATGGGAAACTATTGCTTTGTAATTTAAATTGGAAGTGAACAATTTGCAGGATTTCTTTTTCTTTATTTTTACACCTCTTTGTTTTCAGAGATTTGATTTCCTATTACATCAGGGTAATACTTTTCTGCTCCTCCTAATGCTTCTTTGTCTTTGGCCAGAGACCAGGATAAACTGCCTAGTGCTTTGAGAGTCTTTGCTTACTTTAAAATGAGCATTCTGTCCCCTGAAATGGCAACAATATGAGATTGGAGGCCATATGGAGCTGAGAACACTGACCCTTCCCTGTGCAGGGACAACTGCACTTCTGGAGAAAGTTTGGAGATGATTGGTCCAACAGTTAGCACAGGAAGGACAGGCAGAGGTGGGGAAACATGGGAGCCTCATCTTTGGGTGTTTATCTTTATACCTGAGAAAGATGTTGGGCTGATGTGGATCTGATCCATGGGTATGAGCCAGATTCCATTTTATTAAGTGGACATGATAAACCCCAATTAATTATTACATAGAAGTGGAAAAAAAAAGAGTGGTTGAATCTCCAGACACACAAGTTAATGTCTGACCAGGAAAACCCCGAGAAGGACTCAGTCATCCTTGGTCAAGTATCAATACTACAACCAGCTCCGGGAGACACCGATAGGCTAGATTGACAACACTGGGTCTCACACTCATGGTCTATCTGTCTTGTACTCAAGATGATGTCACTGGTGAGATTCCTAGCCTCAGTAGTGTATATATCAGGGAGAGGAGCTCAGGACTGGAGGAGTTCTGCCGATGGAGCCCCAGAACTGGCTACAGACACTTAAGTGACCTTGGCTTGTCTGATCTGTCTCAGTTGTCCTTTAAGAGATTCTACTGTCACACACCCCCATTGGAAAGTCCCACCAGCTTCACTGAAAACCTATTGGTGATCTCCTGGCAAGGTGCAGCCATATGGGTTCCAGATGGGCCCTGGGGAATGTTTTTTCTTCTGTTTTCCGAGCAACAGCCAGGTGGGTATTAACACACAGACATCATTACCCTGCCATTTACCCCTCCATTGCAACAGAGAGAATTCCCAGTCTGACCTTGATGTGTAAACCCATCCTTTCTGTTCCTCCTCCAGCTCTGGTCTCGCCTGCCCTTCTGGGGCACACCTTTCAGCTCTATCCCACCTGCCTGCAATGTTTGTGCCCCAGACTGACCTCTGACTCATGCTCAGAGGGACTTTCCTGACTGTCTGCTAGCTTCTCTCTTCCTGCTTCCTCAGGCTATGTGTTGCTTACCTGTTTGCTGGTTATTATAACCTGTTGACCTATTATCCCATGAGAGTCTCCCTGCAGATTCTAAGGGTCAACTCACAGTGGATGGACTCTCAGCATGCGGCGACTACAAGCCTGCTCTATGTACTAGACATCATTGACTCCTTCCGGTCTCTAGCTGTGGCTGGTATTTTGGTGACTTCATTGATGACTGTTTTTATTTTTTAACCAAAGTTCTAGATACTTTTCTATGGCTTTTATCAACTACTGGTCATGCATGTGTCTGTCATGACTCCATATGTCTGTTGTCTTGATTGTTTGTGTGTATGTTTTGGGTTGACTTCATACATGTGCCTGTTTCATTTGACTGTTCATATGTGAACCTGTTGTCTCTAGTGTTTATGTGTGTGTGTGTGTTGGGTTGACTGTTCATGAGTGTGCCTATTGGATCTATATTGGGTCAACAACTCACGTGTGTGTTTGTTGATTTGACTGTCCACGCATATGCCCATGGCTCTGATTCTTCAGGTATGTTTCTGTTAGGTTGCTTGTTCATATGTGTGTCTTTTGGTTTGACTGTCTGTGCAGATTTCTTTTGGATTGAAACTCACATGTATTAGTGTGTGGAGTTGACTTTTCATGTGTGTGTCTATTGTGTTCATCTTTCATGCATGTGTATGTGGCTTGACTTCCCATGCCTCTATCTGTTTGGCTTAGCATACATCCTGGTCGATGCATGAGTCTGTCAGATGGACCTTTCATGCCTGTGTCAGTTGGTTTGTCCATTCATGTGTATGCCTGTTGGATTGATCATATATGTATGTTTCTGTTAGGCTGATTCTTCATGATTGTGTTTGTTGGGTTGGTTTTGTGTGTGTGTGTTGTGCTGAGGCTTTTTTTATTACCACATTCCCTCTGTGAGCTAAGGAACCCACAGAAGCTTATAAGAGTCTAAAACCCGGACCATTTGTTAAGTACACAACACTAGAGAATGCACACTTTGTTTTGACATCAATCAAAGGTTGGTAGTTCCCTAAGATCAGGAGGTAGGCCAGGAACAATGCTGAGCAGTTTGCCCTTGAGTTGCTGGGAGAGAAAGTTAATAGTACCCTTTCCCAAGTCAGTACTCTTGCTGTTCAGTAGGACAGAATAATCTACCAGTTCCTCTACTCCTGAATCTTCACTAGCAAAGACCTTTCCTGATGTGGCAATAAACTAAGGGACTGGGTAAAATGCCTACAATTTCTCATAAAAATGGAACGAGCATGCACACAGCTGTCTACCTCCAATGAACAAAAGGAAGGTGAGCTTACCATGCTGTCCCTGTAATTAACGTCTATGCAATTTACTTAATAATTTCATAATTCATACTCTGTACATAATTGCTTCTCCTTGGTCTATAATTTTTCACAAGAGTATACCCAATGATAATATAATACCATAAAGACATCAAGTGCCAATGAAAATAAAAACAAGAGAAAATTTATTTCAACAAATTCTTCAAAGATAGTGGAAGTG
Source organism: Ondatra zibethicus (assembly GCA_004026605.1). NCBI lineage: Eukaryota > Metazoa > Chordata > Mammalia > Rodentia > Cricetidae > Ondatra > Ondatra zibethicus. Next base: position 47,187 of record PVIU01005612.1, on the reverse strand, counting down.
GGATGGAGAATGCTCCTGTTGTACTTGAACATGTGATTTCATGTGAGCATGTATGTAAATGGGTGCATGTACATGAGACTGTACATTGCAGTAAAGGTATGTTTGTGAGTGTGTATATGCCCTGAGTGTGTGCATTTGTGCATATTTTGCAAAAGTATGTATGTGAGCCTTGATTGAGTCTGAGACAGGAGTCCTTTGTCTGATGTTAGATGGAGAACTCAGACTCCATGGACTTGGGTTTTTAGGATATTTTCTAAAGGTGCAGAGAGTTTTTAGGCCACAAGGACTTGGACCCATCTATTTGCTCACAACACAGTCACATTGCACCTGTAACTTGGGTCACCTGCTTTTGCTGCAGGAAGATCTGGGAAGCTCACAGTGAGCTATTGAAGTTCCTGGCCCATTGGGAGCACGAGAGGCATATGTTGACTCCAAATGGGGAGCACAGGCTTCAGATATAAACAATCCGATGTGCTCTTAGTTACACGAACAGTCTTGGGATCCAGCTCTGCTCCTGGCTCTGCCCAAGTTCTCACTGTAGTTGCACTGGGTGCACTTGGAAAGTTTCGGGGCACCGTCCATGCCATTTTGCATAAGTGTATACACACGCATACACAAGGTTCATATTCCCACACAGGTGTACACTTGTAATGGGTTTTTTCTGTTCTGCCAGCCAACTCCCAAACAATGACACAGAGACTTCTTTTAATTATGAAAGCTTGGCCTATAGCTTAGGCTTGTTCCTGACTAGCTCTTATAACCTAAATTAACCCATTTATATTAATCTATGTTCTATCACATGGTGTTACCTCTCTTCCATCTTGCACCTCTCATTTCCTCTCCATGTCTCCTGGTATCTTCCATGCACCTAGATTCTTCCTCCTCCTCTTCCTTTCTCTCCCCAGAAATCCCACCTATACCTCCTGCCTACCTATTAGCCATTCAGCTTTTTATTAAACCCATATAGTAATATATCTGCACACAGTGTGCAAACATCCCACAACACTCACTCTGTGTGGATATACTCACAACTACATTTATACGCACATGGGCATACTAACATTCCCACCTACATACAGCATGCAACTAATGCATTTACACTTTGCGTGAATGTACTTCCCCACACGCTTGCGGTCATGCATACTCACATGTACATGTACTCACATGTTCAAGAACACTCCCACTCACATCCATGTTCATATAATCTACTTACTCACATGTGGTCTATGTAGCACACTCATAATTGGGCATGTTCACATCCACATACACACACATGCACTTACACATGAGTACACATGCATGTACTAACCTGATCAGCAAGTCCCATGGGACAGAGGCTTAGGATCTACCTGTGACTATCTCACCTTGACAATAGTTTTACTGTTCATCCCAGGATCCTTATATCACTACCTCTTCCAGACTCCCTCCCTTGGCTCTGTACCCTCCTATAATGGCTCTCTCATCTATAGTGCGGTACTGTCACATGTTCTTGTTCATGGTCTTTTACCCTCCAAGACTACCACCTATGACACGGTCCTCTCATGATTCCTAGGTACTTCACACAGACAGCATTCAAGGACTGTCTCCAAACCTACTTCTCATGTAGTCCTTACACTGCTGAAGAGAATCACCCAACAGCCTTCCGAGATGTCTCTTGTGATCTGTCAGGCCCTGGAAGAGGGGCTCGCTTTGGAGATGGTTGTCATGGTGATGAGTCCATGTCTCCTTCAGGCTGCCAGGAAAGCAGAGTCTAGAGCCATCTGTCTCTTGGGATCTGTCTAGACTCAGGTATGACCGGTGTTCTGCATAAAAAATTATTCTATAGCTGGTAGATAGACCCCTGGCAAGCCCAGTAATCCCAGGCGCCCTGAGGTCCCTCCCTTTCTCAACCATGTTGCCTCTCCTCCAGGCAGTGTATCTCAGTGTAGGAAACACGCTTAAGTTTAGTGGCAACCTGAAGCTTCCTTGAGAAGTTAGTGGAGTGTTTGTGTAGGAGGACACCACGCAGTGAGGAACCACAACCCCTTCCAGGATAGGAGGACACCCCTGAGTGACGACAGCAGATCCAATATCAGCAGCCTGTAGTCATGTGCTGTAGGGACATGCATTCCACCCATACCTTAGAAAGCCTGGACTTCAACTGACCTCAATGGGCCTCAGGGGACTCAGGAACCAGCAGACCATGAAACAGCTGTCTAAACTTTATGGTGGCTGATCACTCAGACAACCCACTCTCATAGGCCTGGAGGTGTTGCGGTCTCACAATGAGAAACTTCTTTCAGGGGTGAAAAGAGACTCCAGTGACTTGCTATGACAAGTGGGGGTAATATTCAAAAATACTTATTAACTAATTTCTCGGATTAACTTCCCCACACTCTGTTCTGAAGCAGGCTAGAGACATAAGAGAGCATGGAGAACAGGAAATATGGCGGTGATGAGGGTGAAGTAGGGGCAGGACCAGGGAGATCCTCTAGAGTATTTGGGTCACTTGTGTACAACCACAGTTAGACAGAAAGTTGGAAAGGTACTGGATGGGGCCTGGCTTCCAAGCAAGGGGAAGATTGTTTAATTATTTAATGACTGGGCACTCATTTAAAGGCCGTTATGTGTATTTTTAAAACAGGAAGCTCAGAGCCCTTCATTGTTGGCCAAGGAACAGGTCTAAGCATGGCAACCTGTCACCCTCATTCTGTGAAGCAATTAAGCGGCTGTAGGGCTCTTCAGAGAATGGCAGCCAGGAGGGGTTTGTCAGGGTCTGCATTTGAGGATGGTGAGTTCTGGAGTGAGGACAGATTCCTAGGGGCTCAGAGAAGCTGGCTTCTGTTGAGGACATCATGCTGAGTGACAGGGTCAGTTGGCTTGTCCCCAAGGCTTCCTTCTGAGATGGGCGCCCTGTGGGTGAGTGGTTTGCTCACTGGTCTGGTTGGAGAGCTGGCTTGCAGCTCCCAGCGCAAGGTCACAAACCGCTCTATGAACTTTCTCTCAAGAAGATGAGTAAGATGAACATATGCAAAGACCCAAATGCTGTTTGTTTTTTGAGTTGGAGGAGAAGTACAGGTGGGGAGACAGGCTGAGAGAATGTGCCCTTCATCTGGGCTATGCAGACACTTCCCTTGAGTCAGGCATACATAAACAGCTGGACTGGTTTAGATGTGTGTTTCTCTTTCCAGATGTGCTATAAGTTTTCCCTTCATTTGGTACAGGTAATAGTAAAAGCGGGTTTGTGGATCACAGGGACATTTCCTGAGAGGGGAGACCATTTGTGGGGTTAGCTTCTGCCCAGACTGTGAGTCTCTTCTCACTGTAGTTACCAGGTTTGCCAAGTGGTCCACACCTAGGGGTGGTGGCTTGAGACAGTTACATAGAATTGATGGGTAAGACAGCTGGATGATGACCCTGGAGGGCTACTCCTCAGTCAGCTTTTCTCAGGCCCCTCCACCCGCTCCTTACCATTACGCTTCCATGGATTTCTACACCCAAAGATCCCACACAACCCCTCCCATCTTGTCCTCCCTCACGTCTACCTCTCTCTAGTGGTATGGTATCTAATGGCATATGTTACCATGCCATTCTTTAGGCTTCTCATTGACACGCCGACAGGAAATTATTACACGTCATTACATTGCTTCAAACACAATTTCCCAGCCGTTCAAAACACTCTCAGCCAGAGTGCGGGAAATGGGGGCTGTCAGCTCCGCTTAAGAGCCCTCTCACACTTTCTTCTGGGCAATGGACAATTTATGTTCTCTCCTTGTAGGGGAAAAAAAAAAGTAGGAAATATGTAAAACTAGCTTAGTGGGTAACCGTGAAGCAGGAAGCAAAATAACCCCTGCTAGCTTCTTTGCTCTTGCTTGCTACAGTTAAGTGCTTTAACAATCTGTGCCCGGGGCCCTCTAAACCTCCACACAAGTGTTCTGTGTGTTGTGTTGTGTTCTTCTGTGTTGAAGAGTCAAGGAGCATTCTCCAGTTCTGGAAGGGACTAGCCATCCTCGGTGGTCTGTGCTGCCCAGAGGAGGAAAACAAGTAATTGCCAAGCCTCCTGACCCATCACTCACTGGGAGCAGCCTCCATTTTTCCCCTAGCTGCCGCTGTGCCTGTGTGACTCTATCATATAGCCATTTGTCTTGGGGTCTTGTCTGAAATAATTTGAACTGCCAAATCCCGAAATGAATAGGTTTTGCTAACACAAAAGGCTAAGGAACTGGTTGGAAATTTTAAAGAGCTCCCTGGCTCTAGTCTTAACCGATCATATTGTTTGGCTCCCAGGCATTCTTCTGTCAAGGCGCTTCTGCCTCAGTGGGTGCAGGATGATGGATGGCCAGGCTGCTGGAGGCGGAGAGAAAGAGCGCCGGCTGGGTCTGGGAATTCGCTAAGTACTCTTGGGCGCTTCAACCTCATCATGGCGCGCGGTGAGCCGGCCTCTGTGATTTATAAACTGGGGCGGTGATTAATGATCTTTTAAGTGGACAAGCCAGGGCAAAGCCTCACAAACAGGGCCACTCAGACATGACTACCACTTGTAGCTGAAGAATAACAGCCTTTGCTTGTGGATAATTGAGGCAGATCCGAGGAGCCCCCATCCATCAGCTCCAGAATCCACCTACTTTTGACACTGGTCTCCTGACCAGGGCTACGTGGGAGGCGCGTTCACGGCAGAGCATCACGAGAGCCTCTGATCTGCCATTCCTAGAGTTCGCGTCAGTGTCCGCACCAATCTGAACAATGTGACAGGCCTTGCATTTCTGTCACAAACTCCTGGGCTACTCTGATTTCTTGTGTGTAGGGATCCCTTCTGCCTTCAGTGTGATAAGTGCAAGGACCCACTAGCAGGACTGGACACAACAAGCCCCTCCGTGCCTGGCCTAGCTGCTTCCAGACCTTCTCTCCAGCTGTTTCTAACCGCAAAACACCTCTCAGGAGACTACAGCTACAGTGATGGGCAGCCCTGGAGATTCGCTCTGCCCGATGGTTACAGTTTTGTCAAGTTAATGATTATAATTGGAGTTGGTGTTGCTGCGGCATCATAAATAAATGCAGGCACTGCGGCGCTGCGGCTGCAGGTGAGTGGGGAGCAATCAATATCCGAAAACCAACTGCTGCCAAGAAAAGAGCGCTCGCATCTCCCCAGAGGGAGATTCCAAAACCGTTTCAATCTATCCTGGGCTCCAGGGAGAAGGCACAGGGCTTCTGAGGAGGCAGGGCGGTGGGGGTGGGGGCAGGAGACCTTTCGGATGGACTTTCTGGATGTCAATTAGAGTTCCGGCAAGAAGAGGAGGATACCTTGCATAATACTGTAGCCTTTTCCAACTAAGCACACCGTCCTTGGCTTTTGAAGAATGTCTCAGTGAGCCTGTGACATTTCTTTTGCAGGAGGTGTGAATGAGAACACAACAGTTCCTCAAAGTTTTGTATTGCCTGGGGCAGGGACGCAGTGCAGGAAGGGACCAAGGTGGGGCAGAATCAGACTTGAAGAAGATTGCCCCTGCAAGCCAGGGCTCCTTTCCCCACTCTGCCCAGATAAACTTGTGGTTTTTGTGTCTTTTTTTTTTTTTTTTTTTTACATTGGCATACATTCATTGTTCCTGGTAACAGGTTTTCAAGGGTATTTTCCTGCCAGGTACTGTATGTTTCGTCCCATCCCCTCAACAGCTCTGAAGCAGGTTTACTTCCACTTTCATGTTATGCCCATGTTAGTGAGTCTCACTTTGCTCCATGGCAGGGTGGAGAGGCTGGGAAAAGAGAAGCTTGAGGTGTGCCGACTCTGCTCATTGCTGTGGAGGTTCCTGTTTTTGAAGAATCCAAATCTTTACCTGCTTGCGTACCATTTTCCGGGCCTGCTGCACCACTGCTTTGATTTCAGCTTCTTTCTACCAAGGAAGAGGCTCAGCATCCAGATGCCTTCTTAAACTGTGGGTCATGACTCCAGTGGGGAACACATACAACTGAATGACATGAAAATATGGCAATAGTAAACAATTTCTTAACATGCAATGACCAAAACTTAATTAGAAGTCAAATGTGTAAGGATTCCAAGGTGACCCTGGCCACGGTACAACCCAGGACTCTACTACAGCCTTGGTTTGAAACATGCAACATATATGTCTTGAGTACTGCACATCATAACACCAAAAAACCAAACCAAAACAACATACAAACCAACACACAACAACAACAAAACACTAAACATGGTTGCCTGGAACACCTCAGTCAGATTCTGGAGAAGCGTGCACTGAACTGCAGTAAATTTTATTGCTCCTAGAGAAATGGAAAGTTTAATTATAGAAAACAAAGATATTTAGTGTTTTCCCATGATCATTCCTTCCTCAACATGTCAGTATCAAGTTAGTATACCTACAGACTGTATTTGGAAAACATGGACAGGTGCCAAACATAGGGTAATGTTTGATGCATTCTGTCTCCTTAGAGAACCCGTGAGTTCAGGTGGAACTGGCTGTGGAGGATCTGAAAGGTTGTCTTGTGAGAGATCCTTGTTTTCATGGTACTTTATTCCCCAAAGTTTGATGATCAGTTATCCAGGGTTTTGTCTGATTGGTTCAGTTTTCAACAAGTCTCCTTCAAGCCTCCCGTGAAACTGGGATACTTCACAGGGGATCACAGGCTAACATGTGGTGTGCAGCTAATACCTCAACACAGCTTTCTAAAGAAGTAGTCAAATGAATAGCAATAATTGCTAAATGTAAAACACACATAAAAGGGATAAAGCAACACTCTGGGTTTATAAAGGACCATAGAATAGATCTGAATTTCCCCCAGCATCCATAAACCCATCGCATCCGTGGCTCTTCCATGCTGTTTCTGACTATCAGAGATAGACTCTTTCTGTGTACCCACAGGAAAAAGAAAACAGCTCGTCAAGGCCTGGAGAACAAAGACCTCATTTATAACCAGTGTTTCACTGAATAAAGTGGCTTGTGGGTAGCTGCCTTTCAGAAAGAAAGCGGCATGTGTGTGGCTTCTATATCCGCAACAGACGACGACAGGCTCCTGCAGAAGCCGCTGATGTGTCTTTGGAAAGTTTATTTTGCCATGGGTTGTTTCTTCTTCAAGCAGTTGTAGTATCGATTTCTCCCAGAGGATTAATTATCAGAGGCAGTCTCAGGCTTCACTGAGATGGGCGGAAGGAGAAATGATGTTTTCATTTCCACGAAGCCTGCTAGCCATTGTGCAGGCTTTCTCTGGAGCCCAAGGATCAGGACCCTGCCAGGGAAGGGCTGTCAGGAGTACCATCCATCTGCTCTGCGGTTGTCTGGACTGACCCAGGCACCGCAGGCAGGTTCCATGCGGTCCTCTGCCTGTGTTTCTAGAAAGGAGCCTTCGGTGCCACAGGGTGGGGGTGGGTGGGTGATCACAGACTGGCGTGGATGTGAATGTCTGTGTTATTTATGTGGTGATGCTGCGTAGACAGAAGACATTTTAGGAAAATTTGCAGGAAAATCTTACTCCCACAACACATATCTCCATAGGGCCAGGCCTAGGAGTTGGTCATTAAAATGGAGCTGCAGAGTGCTCTAGAGAGAAACTTCCATGGATTCTGAAGATTGTGGTGAGAGGAAGCTGATTCTGTGATTTGTCCAGACACCTGCTCATGTGGAACTCAGGAGCTGTGCAAAGGAGAAAGTCACAGCATGAACATCAGCATCAGCTTCTCCAATGTCTCCAGCTTCTCCATAGTCTCCAGCTATTCCGTCTCCAGCTTCTCCATTGTCTCCAGATTCTCTAATGTCTCCAGCTTCTCCAGTGTCTCCAGCTTCTCTACTGTCTCTGGTTTCAGCCCTGAATCACCTCTGGGCAGAAGACACAGCAGACGATTAATTTATGTACCGTGTTTACTGCCCAAATCGACTGTGGTCTTGGGAGACACTGTTTTCAGCCAAGATCGGGGCCATCCCTGGACTTCCAAGAGATCCAAGGCTTGTTAGCAAACAGCGTTTCCTATAAAGAGCCAAGTAAACTCTCACGGTTCTTTTGTTTATTGATTTTAGATTTTTTTCCTCATATGGATATAAGGTAACAATGACAGCATCATCATGCGTCAAGGGAGAAAATGTTGACTTTTTTGTGCGTTGAGTCTTAAATCACTATCAGAGTGTTTTATCACAGCGATGGAAAAGTTGCTAGTCCAGAGAGCCATTTGGCCCTTGCTGGGGTGGCCTGATGTGTGTGTAAGTCAGTGTCAGCATGTGCACAACTGTAATTTCTGTGATTCGTAAAGTGTGCATCCTGATTTATTTAGAGGTCTATTTCAGGTGCCAGATCCTGAATGAGACTAGCGTGTGGATGCTTCCGCTTTCCTTTCTTTCTGCCCCTTAACACTCTGCTTTGAGACATGCCGACCTTGAACTCAAAGTCTTTCCAGCTCAGCCTCTTGAGCAGCTGCATTTGTAGCTCTATACCCCAGGTCCTGAAGAAAGCGGTGCCATTTCACCTGAGCATCCTGGAAACCAAGGCAAAAGGAGAGAGCAGGTATTTCACAACATCTGCTTGGAAGCGTTATTCATCACATCGCCTTCTGGGAGGGACTCAGAGAAGTGCTGACCACCAAGTTGCTCTCTGGAAGGAACAAGAACTGGATACCGTAGGCCAGTTAATACACTTAGCTGGAAATTGCTGCTGCTTTGGGAGTTGTTGTGGGTGATTCCATAGCTGGGCAGTAGAGTTTCTCCTGAATAGCCATCAGTCTAAACTCTTCACATTCTTGATCTTTGGCTACCATGACCTTTGTCCCACCTGCTCTACCCTCTCCAGATAGACATAGGTGGCCCGCCTACCTGCTGTGGTGCTGAGGTGCTCTGACTTACCCATAACGTCTCTGTGCACCTGTGCTCACAGTGGGTGCTCTTTGCCACAGCAGCACCCTGCTATTTCATTTTAATTCGCAAGGACTTGACATCTGAGAAAGGACCTTGCCTTCTATTTTAATTACCTTTCTGATAAAACACTCTGCCAAAAGTGACTTATGGAAGAAATAGTTTATTTTGGCTTTGGTTCCAGAGGATAAGAGTCCATTGTGGTGGGGAAGCATGGCCCCAAGCAGTAGGCATGTGTGGAGGGCAGAGCAGGAAACTGAGAGCTTATCATCAAAGACAAGCATGAAGCAGAGAGGATAAACTGGAAGTATGGTGAGATTGTAAACACGCAAAGCTCACCCCTGGAGAGGTACCTTCCTCCAACAAGGTTCCACCACCTCCCCAAACACCACCACCAACTGAGAACCAAGTGTTCAAATATCTGATCCTATGCAGGACTTTCTCCTTTAAACCACCACATCTTCAGAAAGCTCTTGGAGGTGGAGAAAGTCAGGAGCTTAAGACCATCTCTGAAGTGGAGGACAAGGAGCCCAGGTGGTTCATCAGACCAGATTGAGGTCCTTCTTGTGCCTTTGCTGGCTGCAGCCTGCAGAACTTGGGGCCTGAGAAGACCCTTACTGTTGTAATTTATTTAAAAATGCCATGAAGAGAAGTCAAACCATACAACAAGTTTCACATAGGAGGTTTATTGAAAGAGGAGAGAGAAGAGGCAGAAAAGCATGAGAGAGGGGGACAGAGGCTGGTCCCTGGGGACAGGAGTGGTGGAAGAGAAAAAAAAAGAGATGGAGAGAGAGAGAGAGAGAGAGAGAGAGAGAGAGAGAGAGAGAGAGAGAAGGAGGGAGAGAAAGAGGCAGGAGGTAGGTGAGGCCCACCTTTTAAAAGGAAAGGTGAGGTGTTCTTAGTGGCTGCAGCTGAGGATTTATCATCCTGTCAGGGCCCTAAGGGCAGGCCAGTACAGATGCCTAAATACTAACACTTACCCTTCACAATTACTTCTTGAAGTGTGTCCTGTGGTTTTCTCCACCAGGAGTGATGGTGACCTAGGGTTTGTTGAGGGTCACATGTCCTCCTCTGAAAGGTAAGCCCATGTCCTCCCTTAGGAGTAAGTGGGCATGAACCCAGGGTCATGGAGCTTTATGAGCAGGCTAAGATTGAGACCAAGAGTTCACTTCCCGCTCTCTACCAGGGCCTGTATCCAGACAAGGGTCTTGAGAAGCTGAAGAGGACACACATGGAAAGCCATGTAAAATGGAGTAGAGGCTGTGTAAGGGGCCTCCTGGCCACTGATAATCTACAGCTGTCAGGGCTGGACAGGTAGGCAGGATCCTTCCAGGAGTTTTGGAGGAAGACAGCCCTGCCACCTGGGCTCCAGAGCATCAGAAAAGAAAGTCTCTTGTTTTAAGCCACCACATGGTATGAATTGTGTAGAGGGCACAAACATCCTACATTCCTCAAGAAGGGAGCTTGGGGAAAAAATAATGACATCTTGAAATTTGCTGGCAAATGGATGGAGCCAGAAAACACCATTTTGAGTGAGGTTACCCAGACCCAGAAAGACAATTATCATATGTACTCACTCATAAGTAGTTTTTAAATATAAAGCAAAGAAAACCAGCCTACAAATCACAATCCCGGAGAACCTAGACAACAATGAGGAACCTAAGAGAGACTTACATGGATCTATTCTACATGGGAAGTATAAAAAGACAAGATCTCCTGAGTAAATTGGGAGCATGGGGACCTTGGGAGAGGGTTGATGGGGAGAGGAGAGGCAGGGAGGGGAGCAGAGAAAAACGTAGAGCTCAATAAAAATCAATAAAAAAATAAAAGGAAAAAGAACAAAAAGAATCAAGTACAAAAGCAGAGGGGACATTCCAGTACTAGGTGATAGTTGTTAAGATAGCCATTGAGAACCTGGAGGTATACGAAGGCACTGTGGCACAGGGTGGGTCTCTCACTCTGAGCAGCTTTGGAAATGTCACCTACTTCTCTATGATCTGGTTTCTAACTGCAACAGAGGCAATGACCATGCCTGCCTCATAGCTAAGTGAATATGCATCAAGGTCTCACTGTCTGCATACTGTCTGGCTATGAGTCCGTTTGTACTCATCTGCTGCAGGAGGAAGCTTCCCTGATGACGGCTGAACAGCAGAATCAAACTTATTCTTTAAAAAACCCCTTGAAGTATTTTATTTAGTTTAAAAACATGTAGGTATTTGGAGGATTTTTCCCCATTACTGATTTCTATTTTAATTATGGTGTGGCTGGAAAATATCGATGACCAGTGTGTGACTTGAACTCCTTCAGTTTTATTAAGCTTGTCTCTTAGCTCAGGACACAACAGGTCTTTCTGCTTTGTGTTTGGACCTGAAGTGTCCGTATTTGGAGGTTTCGTCCTTACTCTGTGGTCTTACTGAAGGTGGTGAAGCCTTCAGGAAGTGCGGCTTAGTGGAAGGAAGTTAAGGTACTGGGGTCATGCTTTTGAAGGTGGTCTTGGGATCCTGGCTCCATCCCTTCCTGTGCCTCCACTCCGTCTCTGACCTTCTCTCTATCTCTGTACCTCCCCCATCTCTTCCCCCATTTCCACGCGCAGATTACCATGCTGGCTCACAAGCCATGGACCGAGGCCTCAGAAACCATGAGCCAAAACAAACCTACCTGCTTTTAGGTTGGCTGTGTCACGTTTTTATCACAGTGATGCAGCTCACACACTTAGTAAGCGCTCGGCGCATCTTTAAAGCAAATAGCTCTGCTCCATTTGAGATAACAAGAGGCTGAAAAGTACCAGCTATGCCCTGGTCATCGTGTCTTTGCTGTGAGTCTCTGACCACAAGTTTACTGGCATTTCAACTTTGTATTTTTACTGAGTCTATGTCTGCTTGCTTGATAAGTTATTGGTGAAAAGGTGTTGATATCTGTAACATGCCAGCGTTTTTCTAAAGTCAGTTCTTGTTGTGTGTGCTTTGAGTTCTGTTATTGGTGGCATAGATGTTCTTGGTGGATTGAATGTGCCGTTATGATGGTGTGATATTCTTTATCCCTAATAACATTCTTTGCTCTAAAATGTCCGTTCTCTGGAGATACCTCCACCAATTCCTTTGTTTATTTTTAGCATGTCATCTTCCTATCTGTTCTTCATATTTAAAGTGGGTTTTTGGTACAGGGTAAAAAATTGAAATTTATGCCCTGGCAATGCCGAAGCAGATATGGGGTTCTGTTGAACTTGCCTATATTGGGTTTCATGTTCTAAGTTTATAAGGATGGCTGATCAGGTCTCTTCTACCTGGGTCTTATTTTTTTTTAAGTTTTAATCTGCCTTTTATTAAGGGGATTTGGACCATTTAACTATGATTTAGTTTAATCTCTCTCTCTCTCTCTCTCTCTCTCTTTCTGGACAGCTTCTTATATAGCTCAAGTTGGCCCCAAACTTGCTATGTAGTTTGTTTGAACTTCTGACCCTCCTGCCTCTCCCCTACCCCCTTAGTTCTGTGATTATAGATGAGTGTCACATCTGGTTTATACAGAGATGGAATCTCGGGCTTTACCCCTTGATATTTCTTTTTTATCTGTTCCATTTATTCTTTGTCTTCTATTTTTCTATGATTCTAATTTGTATTTTGTGGTTTATTAGCTGTAAATCTTTTTAGTGATTATTTTGAATTAGAATCTAAATTTGGACTCATTGTTGACAATCTTCAAGTTATCTCCTTCCCTGAGAATGTGGGTCCATGTTCTCTTTGTTCTTTGTGGTGTTGTTTTGGACTATAGTTTAGGCATTATAGATCTCTCAAAACACTACTATAACTTTTCTTCAAGTAGTCAATATGGTAACAATATTAGTTAGCACAAAAATGTTATTTATATCCACAATTGCAGTGGAAGATTTTTTAAATTTTTATATTTTATTTTATGTTTTTAAATTTTCTTTGGTCTACAATGGTGTCCTGACTGCAAGATAGGCTAGGGCAATGGTGGTACACTTGTGGGAGTCACCAACCAATGTCTGATTTAACTTAGGGCTCATGACAGAAGATGAAACTCACACCCAACACAGTTTGGGTGACCAAGGACCTGAAGCTAGAAATACCAGGGGCCTAGGGCAAAACCAAATACTATTGTTCTTAAACAAACAAACAAAAACAATGCAGCCATAAAATGACTCCGAATGATAGTCTTCTATACTCATACATTCAGAGAAGCTTCCTTCTGCAGTGGATGAGAACAAATATAGAGATTTGCAGTCAGACATTATGGAGATATTTTAAGTTGCTTCCCCCAAGACTCAGGGAACCCTGCACAGTGTGCTTTGCACATACATTATGGATTCCAGTTTAGTGCGTTTTTGTACCTTCTCTTGGACTCTTTCCCTTCTGTTTGTTTTTTTTTATCCAATTCTGATGTATTAGCTTTTGTTTTATTTTATTATTTTCCTGTAGAAGCCTGTTTGTTTTCTACTGAGAGACAGGAAGGGGGTGCATCTGGGTGGGAGGGGAAGAAGGAAGGAAATGGGAAGAGTAGAGGGAGAAGAAACAGTAATCAAGATATATTATATAAGAAAAAGTCTTTTTTCAATAAAGAGGGGGAAATTTCTGTCCTTGCCGTTCAGTTCCTTTAGGACTCAAATCTCTGTCCTTACGTTGATAAGGCAGGTTTGTCCACTGTAAGAAACAAGTACTCAAGTTTGGGGTGGATAAATGTCATGATTCATTACGCAGACAATGCAGAGATTTGTCTTGCCCAGTGGCTGGATTGAGCTATCCCAAATACTTCAAACTCAGCTGTCACAGGAAAATTCTATTTATTGTTAGATCCATCATTCATGAGGAAAAAAAATCCAGGAAATTTTAACTGCAGAGTTTTGCCCAAACTGTTGAAGCATGTTAGGGCCCAGATACAGACGTCAATCATTTTGAAGGCCTCAGTGGTGATGCAAGCCTCCCAATGACAACAAATATGGTATAGATGACTGTCGTGGGCATTCATTGCACCAGTAGGCTTCATTCCGCCAGTAGGCTTCATTCTGCCAGTAGACTTCATTCTGCCAATAGATTTGGGGTACCAGCCACAGGGCGTGGCTTCTTGTCTATTGATGGAATGAATTCCCACAATAGCTCACTTCATTCTCCTGGTCAACATTTGTCAGAGGAGGGAATGAGGTTTGGCCACCTTTCCACATTCATCTTCAAGACCCACTAGGAGAAACTGTCCCAGAAAAGAGAACCACACGCTTCCTCCAGGACTTGGGTGCAGAGACCAGCATCTTGTTTCACTGTGCAGGTCTGAGCTGGGGGAGGAGAGCAAGGGGAAGGAGAGGAAGAGGAAGATGGCCAGCGTTATGATGCCCTGAGGGTGGTGTTTTCATGGCTGCGTTGAGCTTCCATCAACTTTCCCAGTAGACATCTGTGGATATATATACAGTCATTTGTCTTATCTGAAAATTCTGGGCTCAACTGTTATGGATCAGAAACTCCACTCATGAGTGTGCCATCCATATGTACTTCTCTGCGCCCTAACAGCCTAGTGACTTGCTTGATGAACCTTTGTCCTAGGAGACAGATTCCTGCAACTCTTTCCTAAAACAGAGCCTTAGAATTTTATTATTCTTTCCCTGGTGGTTGAAAGGAGATGAGCCAGGCTTTGTTTCAACTATATTTACTTTTCCAAAGCCTGGAGGTGCCCTCTTCCTCTGTGCATAGGAAAATGGCTAATGAAGTACTGTAATTAATGTTAGCATTATGAAAGACTAATGGGGGCTGATGGGCTGGGCTGAGAATCTATCACTGTCTGTTATTTCTTAGATGTTGAAGGCACTCCCCAGAAAGAGCCAATTGGATGGACAGAGGATTTGATGTATTGGATGCTGGAGCCTTGGGTTTCTTGATCTCACCATGCTCACATGGAGAAAGTTATTCCAAAGCTTGTGACTGTGTATTCAGATCTGTGCTCAGTCATCACCTCACACAAGATTCTGATTCATAAATATTAATTACACAAGGAGTCCTGTAGATAGGCGGGGTGTTTCAGAGGCTAGCTACATTATGGAGGAAGAACCTCTGAAAATTTCCGGGGAAGTAGTCGGTTCTTTAGACTGGGGACACTAATCCACCTTGGATGGCAATATCTTATAGTATTAAATTAAATTAATAAAATTCACAGAAACTGTGGATCTTGATGTGTTTTGTTCTTTACACAGGAATTCTAGATCCTTTAAAGATTCCTCAAGGAGGAGCTTCACCCACTAAGCTAGCCCCTCTCCAATGGTGCTCTATGGTTGGGTAGCCTGCGGGCTGGACTCTTGTCTATTCAATTTGCACAGTGCTATAAACACTGTACTCCAGATGTGTCCATATAATGCCTAGTTTCAGGTCCTTGAAGGGCTCCTTGGTTCCGAATACTCACAGGCTACAAATGACACCTTTGCAAAAACCCCTCGGCTTGCAGACCAGGGTGATGTCCAGCTCCTATCTTGCCTCCCACTGATCAGCTCACCTAGTTTTTGTTCATACCTGCCTGCTCTGTTCTTCTAATGAGATAGTTCATGGATTTCTAAAAGACGATAATCCCTCTAATTGTATCCTATCCTAAAGCTTGATTTTAAAAGACCTTCACATGAACTTTTGCTAATCTGGGTCAGTACTAGCCTGGGATCCTGATACAAGATTTCTAAGTCCCTGCCCATCTGACTGCCCAACCCTGAGGGTCCTCACCCTGTTGATTCTTAGTGTGTTTTTCAGTGTCTTGGTTATTATTTTTCTCCTGGATTCCTATCAGAGCACTTTACACACTTTCCCATAGCTCATTCCATCATGCTGATGTTTGTATGTGTCTATTTGTACACATCTGAGCCTACACAGGGCTAGTTCTGACAGCGATGGGACTTTGGTCAGGTCAGGGCAAAGGTATTCTACTAGACATTGTCCAGATGCCCACTTTGCCTGTCCAAGACACTGTCTTCAGTGTCTAAGCAGGGTACTGTGTGTGCATCTCTGTGCACGAATTCTGTAGATAACTTAGCCATGGCCTTTACCTGCCTATCTATCACTGATTAGAATGGGAATTCTGAAGACCTTAGAATCCCAGGGCTCACTAGTGAGGATTCCAAGGTGAGGAGGCCTGGGGCTCCTGGTCCAGAACCTCATCCAAGGACAGAGCCCTGGAGGCACTTGAATCATGGGGCCATGTGGCATTCAGATCCCAGGTCCTTGATCTGGACAGCATTCCCCAGCTCAGGCGTGTCCCTGACCTGCACTAGCCACTGCTGAGAAAGCTCAGCTTTCTGTATCTGTGCCATCAGGGATGAGAACTCCATCATTTTCTGTGTGTTCCCCTCCGTGGAGCAGGTGTTGTGGGTGTTAGCCGTTACTGGATCTTTCCTGCTAGTATTACGCACCCTACATATCCTGTGGGAGCGGGGCCACTTTCTCAAGGTAGCAGACAGGCCCTGTCAATTAAGGATCACTTTCAATTTCCCTGTTTATAGTCTTGTGGCTACTAAACATCAATAATCCCACCTGGCCTCCTTGTCATAGGGAGATTGATGGAGCACGTCATCTGTCACATGAGGATATTTAAATGAGGATCGCATTCTGTCTGCATCCCATTTTCCTGCTGAGCTGGAGTACAACCCTATTAAATCAAATTATATGTGTCTTTTAAAACGTCCCTTCTCAGCATCCAATTGAGGAGACGAATTCCATCATAATACATTGCCCCTTTTATGAGTAAATTGACTACTCAGCCTCTGGAGGGTTTTCAAGTTCCCCTTTCATATTAGGAATCAAAAGTCATGTGCCAGGCTTGGCAAGAGAGACCCTGAGCTCTTAGTGGTACTGTGACCGGATCTGGAGAGATGGTCCTGGCTGCAGCTCACCTCACCTCGGAACTTCTAAAACTCACTGGGTCAGCCCTTGGACACAGCAAGCTGATTCTGTGGGCATGGAGTGAGTGAACTCCGACATCTGGGTGAGGTGAGCAAAGGATGGAAAATAAACAGATGTCAGAACATTTAGATGACAGTGGAGACAATGCAAGACCTGAAAGGAGTCAAGTCAAGAGAGAAATTAGAATAATTAGAACTATTATTGTAATTAGAAGTGTTACATTCCAGTCAGGAGCTGTTCCACAATTCAGAAACCAGAGGTGAGCATCTCACTTCAGAGATTGCTGATCCAGCTGGGATTTACTGCACTTTGGTTGGTCAGGAGTCATCTGATTACCAGGCACACATTTATATGCACACCTCACACATAAACCCAAGCACACAAGGACACATCTGTATACCTCAGAGACATGCAGCTTACATACTACACATTCATGGATGCAGGCATACACACAAACATAGATAAAACATCGACACACACATGCACACCATAAATGCAGAAAAAGATGTGCTTCTGCATACATACATACATATCACACACCTGTACACCATTGCACATACATGTGTGTGTAGGCTCAGATGTGTACAAATAGACACATACAAACATCAGCATGATGGAATGAGCTATGGGAAAGTGTGTAAAGTGCTCTGATAGGAATCCAGGAGAAAAATAATAACCAAGGATTAAAACAGGACTTCTCCTTTTTAATGTTCCCTTTTGTTAGAAGACAAAACAAAGTGGATAATGGAATGTATTTATTAGTGTGTATCGAATTCCTGGTTTGCTGAAGCTGGCATCTGTGTCTATCACAACACTGCCAACATGCCCGACCATCTCCAGTCCAGGAGTGTCCAGGTGGCGTGTGAGTGCCATAGTATTTCCATTTCTTTGTAGATACTCATTGTGTTTCCCTTTACCTCTGAGAGCATCTGGAATTTACCCTTCATTCTTAGAAATCAGACTTTACCAGGCATGGAAGGATATATTTTCTGATAAATTCCATGATCCAGATGTTTAGTCCTGCCTTAAAATTTGAGAAGTTTCCTCACGGAACTTTCTTTCTGGAGCCGCAGGTTTTTGGGCTGTGGTTTGGTTCACTTATTCTCTATTCTGGGTGTTGTGCTTGAGAGCTCTTCTGCTTCCTAGCTTGTTATTTGGCTGGGTTGTTTTTTGGTTTTGGGATGTGGGGTTTTCATTACTATTACATTAGAATAATTGGAAATAGTTTTCATTGGAAAACTCTTCACTTTAGGGAGTTTTCTATTCCATTATTTTGTTTGCATATTTTCCTCCTCCAATTTCTTCATGAATTCTATTTTATCTTCTTTAATTCCAGGGACATTACAATGCCATGCCATTCTACCTGATTCACTGATATATTGGCCCATGTCCATTGTGAACAATGCTAGGTGCATAATGTTCAAGTATATTATATATTTTGGCCATGATCACCCTCAAACCCCCTTTTCTCTCCATCCCACTTTCCCCTCCCACTCTACCCATCATCCATCATTCTCTCTGGAAAATACCCAAAGGTGGTAGCGCTGGATAATCTACTATTGTCCATGGCTTTCATAGAGACTGCTTACACTCTCACCGGCAGTGAGTCAGACTCTGTTTTCCAGCATCATCACCAGCATTTGTTATTACTGGTTTTTGTGATGCTCATTACTACCTGATGAGGTGGGATAGCAATACCTGCCCTTCTGTCCTATTGTGTGTTACAAACTCACATGCAAATCATACCCTTGTGCTCCTTTTCTCACAGACATGCTTGGTTAAATACAGAGACTGGGAGAGGCATGCTACTATCTTTCTAGTGCTGTAAGGAAATGTCTGGTTTGTTAGTTTATAAAGGGAATGGGTTGATTTGGGCTGAAGTTCTGGAAGCTCTGGACCCTGGCTGATCAGCCATGGTGGCACATTTGATGGATTAAAACTGATCACCTCATGATCCTGGAAACAAAGTGGATAGAGAGAGACTGAAAATCATTTGAAAATAGGCAGCACCCAAGCCATTAACAGAGGACCATGAATAAGGACCACATGGGTCTGCTCATAGTTTTGATTAAGAAGTAACTAATCAGACAGTGGCAGAACTTTCTGTTAAGGAAGCTTTTCTTTGCAACAAATGGAAACATTACCAAAACCACAGCCAAGCAAAATGTAGGGTTGTGGAGCCCTACTGTTACATCTACAAAACAATTCCAGCACCCAAAGGATCATAGAGGAATAAAAGACAGAAGACGATAAGAGCCAGAGAGACAAGTTGCTGTGACACGGAGGGGCCTAGAGAGGTCAAAAGCTACACGTAAGGACTGCTCGTGCAGTACCGAACGGTCAGCCCTGAAAACACACACATGTAACACTACATAGATTAAAGAAGTGGTGTTTATGTATTTAGTAACATACATATACATGTATGTATGTAATAACAATACAAAAGAGGCCATTGATTGAAAAAGCAAAGTGGGAGTGATGGGAGGTTTTGAAGAGAGTAAAGGGAAGGAGGAGATGACATAATTCTAATATCAAAAAATGAAAAGTAATTTTTAATGAAAGAAGTCAGCTGTACCAACAGAATGCTTGAGAGATGTCCTATTGAAAAGTTAACTTCCTATATTAGTCAGGATTCTCTAAAGGAAAAGAATGGATAGGATGTGTGTCTGTGTGTATGTGCATGTGTGTGTGTGTGAGAGAGAGAAAATCTGTGAGTGTATGTCTGAGTGTGTATGTGTGTATCTCTCTGTGTATGAGTGTGTGTATCTCTCTCTGTGTGAGTATGAGTGTGTGTGTGTGTGTGTGTGTGTGAGAGAGAGAGAGAGAGAGAGGGAGAGAGAATGTGTGAGTATATGCCTGAGTGTGGATGTGTGAATGTATGTGTATCTCTGTGTGTGTGAGTATGTGTGTGTGTGTGTGCATGTGTGATTTATTAAACTGGCTTAAAGGTTATGGTTTGGGTAGTCCAATGGTTGTTTCAAGACAGAAAGGCAGGAATCCTGTAATTATTCAGCCCACGAAGTTGGGTGTCTCAGCTAAGAATGCTTTATTTTAAACATTTCAGTTTCTCTCTCTGGCTTTAATTTTATTTAAAATATATAAATATATTTTGGCTTAGGATTAGTACAGAATTTCCCAAAATTACCAAGATGGCCCTAAATAAACTTCTGTCATTTGTATTTGATGTTTCTATGAAGCCATATTCTCTGCACTTAAAATTTAAAATGAAAATATTAATCGCCTCTGAACAATGTTGAAGATGCTGTGTCCTGCAATAAGATCAAATATTCAGCCCAGATCTAATGTTCTTAATTAATTAATTTTTCTTAAAACAATCTTTTCTCATTTTATATATCTATCCCAGTTCCCATTTCATCCTCTCCTCCCCTCACCTTCTCTCCACTCCACCCCCATCCACACCTCAAAGAGGGTAAGGCCTCCCACAAAGAGACAACAAAGTTTGAAGGCAGGACCAAGGTCTTCCCCCACACTGCTATATTTAGGTGGAGCAAGCTATCCCTCCAGAAAGAATGGGCTCTAAAAGGCCAGTTCATGCACTAGGGATGAATCCTGGTCCCACTGCCAGTGGCCCCACAGACTGTCCAACCCACACAACTGTCACCTATATTCAGAGTACATAGTTTGGTCCTATGCAGGTTCCCCTGCTATCATCTGTCATGATCAAGTTGGCTTCATCTCAGAGATGCAGGGATGGTTCAACATATTAAAAATCTGTCAATGAAATCCACCATATAAAAAACTGAAAGAAGGAAAACACATATGATCATCTCATTAGAAGCTGAAAAAGCCTTTGACAAAATCTAACACTCCTTCATGATAAAGGTCTTGGAGAGATCAGGGATACAAGGAACTTACTTAAACATAATAAAAGCAATATGCAGCAAGCCGACAGCCCACATCAAATTAAATAGGGAGAAACTCAAAGTGATTCCACTGAAATCAGGAACAAGACAAGACTGTCCACTCTCTCCATATCTATTCAATATAGTTATTGAGGTTCTAGCTAGAGCAATAAGACAACAAAAGGAGATCAAGGGGATATAAATCGGAAAGGAAGAAGTCAAACTTTTGCTATTTGCAGATGATATGATAGTGTATATAAGTGACTTCAAAAATTCTATCACAGAACTCCTACAGCTGATAAATACCTTCAGTAATGTGGCAGGATACAAGATAAACTCAAAATCATCAGTATCCCTTCTATACACAAATGATAAAAAGGCTGAGAAAGAAATCAGAGAAACATCACCTTTCACAATAGCCACAAATAGTATAAAATATCTTGGGGTAATGCTAACCAAGATCCGATTCTTTAGCAAAAATAAACAAGATCATCCAGTCTATTAGTATGCAAATTTGTTTTAATCTTTAATAAATGATATAGCAAAAGTTGCATTAAAGTATGTTTCTTTGTAATATTTTAAATCAGTAAATATTTGATTTTTATGGCTACTTTATATCCCTAGGTACTCAGAGGAGTCTAAGTATTTCTCAGGCAAGATAAAAGGATCATTAGTGGAGTCTACAAACTCTCAACAAGAAGAAATCTTATTTATCTTAGTGACCAGGGTGATTAATGCTGATGTGAGATGCTATCAGATTTAGGTGACTGAAAGGGTGAATTGGTGTGTTCAGGGAACACAATGAAGGTCTGCAAAGGTTCAGGGACCTCTCTAGTGCCCCCTCTGGGTCCTCAGGGGTCTCTGCAGCAAACTTTGCAGCCCAGCAGAGTCCCCGTGAGAAGGTGAACCCTCAGATGGCCCGGTGGTAAGCTTTCAACAGGCAGCAAGAAGACATCAGGGAGCAGGAGGTCAGTCCAGGAAAGGGACATGTGGATTACAAGCTCAGTGGAGGCCAAGTCAGGATATGCTCAGGACAGTACCAGAGTCTCAGTGGAGGTTTTGCACTGAGGATAGCAAATGCTCCTTAAATCCTTATAGGAAGTGGATGAAGCTGTTTTTCTAAAAGAAAAAATAAGTGTAGATGGTTATTTCCTGCTGGTGTGTGGGAATCATTATACTGTGGGGCAACAGCAATAACAACAATAGAAAAACCAATTTGGCAGCAAGCTGTAGAAGCAACTTTTGGACCATCCCATCTTCTTGTGTGGTGCGACTCAGCCCCAAACTCCTGTTTGCACTGCACCCTCCTGGGGTGGGGTCTGAGCAAGCTGAAGCCACAGGCCTGCCTCACTCATGAGGCTTTGCCAGTCTATCAGAAGGCCTCAGCCTCAGAAGAGCTTGCTCTCTCCTAGCCTCTTGCTCTGGTCTTCCTCACATCCCTGGTCTGCAAGAGAGGGACAGCCCCAAGAGTCAGAGAGTAGAGGTTGGAAAACACCACTTTCCTAGAGTAGAGTGTATTAGTTAGGGTTTCTATTATTGTGAAGAGACACCACGACCATGGCAACTCTTATTAAGAAAAAAACATTTAACTGGGCTGACTTATATTTTCAGAGGATGATATTTTTGTCCACTATCATCATGAGACATGGTGGTGTGCAGGCAGACGTGGCGCTGGAGAAGTAGCTGAGTGTCCAACGTCTTTTGGTAGGCAGCAGGAAGTGGTCTCAGACATTGATGTGGCTTGAGCATATATGAGACCTCAAAGCCTGTCTCCCACCATGACACACTTCCTCCAACAAGGACACACCTATTTTAACGAGGCAACACCTCCTAACAATGCCACTCCCTTTGTGGGCCATTTACTTTCAAACCATCACAAGGAGACTGGAGTCCTGCACCCTGCCTGGTGGGGACATTCAGTGTGGAGCATCTAGAACTGCCATCTGTTTTCTGGCTGTTCTTATTGAAGCTCAGAGCATGCTCCTTTGTGCTCTCTTTGGCTACCCAGAGAACCCTTCTAAGGTTGGATGTTGTGGGAACTCCTTCAGCCAATAGCCTTTAAGATACCAGCCCACTTGGGCGTGGTCTCTTGTACTATGAATGCAGACATGAATTACAATCAAGCAGTCTCACACTGTTGATGCTCTTGCAGTGAGTGTAGTGTTATACTCATTCTGTTTTTGGTGCAGCTCACCCTTAGGGAGACTTTCCATCATCACCACCTGCGTGTCTTCAAATCTGTGAGCTTGCCACTGGGTTCCTTATAGTAAATTATGTTTTGATTAGAAATAATGAGTAAGGGTGCCTTGGCTTTTATAATGAACAGGGCTTGATTTAATGTATTATCAAAGTGCCTCTAAAAAACCCTATTTGGGTGCACCGTTTCTCAGATAAGCTGTAGGTAATAGCTCTCTTGTCGTGCAACCAATGACATTTTATCATTAGTAAGAACAGCGTGCTCCCTTCCACGTAGGAAACACGGATACCAAATTGTCTTCCTAAGGGAACAGGTTCTGTGCGGATGTGATGTGGCACAACCTGCTGCTGTCACACAAATATGGTGGTAGGCTCCAAGGAATCGCTGCTCTGTAGAGGAGATGGTAACATGTCTATAGATCTCCAAAGCAGATGCTCAGGCTGGCCCTGCTTGTCAACACACCTCCTTCCCTAGTTCCATTGGTTTACCTGTAAGATGTCACTCAGGGGCAGCAAAGTGCTTGCCTTGCAAGCATGAGGACCCGTGTTCAATCCTCAGAAGTCACATAGGAAGATGAGTGTAGCGACATGTGTAAAACCCCAGTGCTAGGGAGATGGACAGGCAGATCCCTGAGGCTTTCCGGCCAGTTAGCCTACCTTGTTGGTAAAGTCAAGGCCAGTGAAAGACTTTTGTCTTGATAGAAGTTAGGCAACACTGAGGAATGGTGAGGAATGAAACCTGAGGTTCTCCTCTGGCCTACACACACACACACACACACACACACACACACACACACACACACACCACACTAAGTGGTTCCTTCTAACCACCTTCTTCTTCTTCTTCTTCTTCTTCTTCTTCTTCTTCTTCTTCTTCTTCTTCTTCTTCTTCTTCTTCTTCTTCTTCTTCTTCTTCTTCTTCTTTCACATTCTGACTGACTCCATTCTGGGCTTTTATTCAGGAGTAGACCTACTATGTCACATTGGTGTGTACTGTACTGTAATTGGCTCTGTACCCTGTAACCTAGCAGTATGTAGACATGGGCCCCGGGCTCTCAGGAGTGAACCCTTTTGCTGTCCCTCCAGGATGCCAGGACACATCCCATGGGTCTGCATGGGATTAACCTGGGACTTGGGAAGACCAGGAACAGCACTGACATTCCTTCCAGACCCACATAGAATTTATTCATCTGGTAAAGGGCAGGCCAACCACAGATACCACTCTGCCTAGACAGATGTCTGTGTGTCTTTGTCATGGCTGATGACCCTAAGATCACAGAGAGAACCTTTGCCTTAGTGGCTTCCCTGTATGTAAAAGTACAGTTTCTGCCTATGGTCTTGATTGATGTCTCTTTGTGCTAGGTTAAGAAGTAGAAATTGCCAAGATTACTGGAGAATGATGTTAGAATCCTAATAGGGGTCTTGAAGATTCAAGCTGTATCTAGCATTCACAACACAAAGAGCACCAAGGGCCCCCCACAGACTGTCTGAATGTGTCAGGCTGTGGGTGGTGGGTGGGGCTCATTGCCTTTTACCTGCATATCTGAAGGCTAGTGGTCCAGTGCACAGACTTCTAGAACTTCCTGTAGAACATTTATTTCCATCCACTTAACCTGCAGTTAAGTTCATGAGTTGTTAGAGTCTAAAACACTTAGGCGAATGATGGGGGAAGAGCCACTAGCCAATCACATCAAGTTGGGATGTGGCTACTGGGACCCCAGGTAGAAAATCCAGAGAACTCAGGTACGCGCTCTCTCCATGCGGTGTCCGCCAGAGGGATTGAATCGTGACTTTGGTAGAGTGAGCTCCCCTTTTTCCTTTCATTAAAAATACCTGTTTCTATTGAGCTAGTTTGGTTATTGATTTGTGCCGACTTGATAATTCGTCATCAGGCGAATTTGCACATTCTCCTCCATGGCCACCTGGCTACATCCAGGCAACAAAGCCCAGGTCTGTCTTTGGTTCTGACTGAGTGCAGATCAGCTCACCTAGTCTGCCTCTGCCAGCTGATTGCAGCTGTCTACCCCGAAACACGTCTCTGCCTCAGTCTCTCTGCTCAGGGCCAGCTCTCTTCCCTCCACTTATGGAAGTCAAATGTCCCGGCTTCAAGGTGTGACTGGGTAGAAAGACACGCTGTGTGATGTGGGCACAAGACTCCTGACCCTGCAGTTTCCTGGGCGCCCAGCTCTTTCAGCAGGGCCCACTGGCTGCTTCCTTGACACGCTTCGCTACCCCTAATAGCTCCCTATTACCAGCTGCAATTTAGCATCTGAGCCAGGAGCTGGATGAGGGAAGGGGGAGAAAAGAGTGTAAATTATACGGAGTAGCAGGGAACAAAGGTTTTATTTCTCCTGAGCACAACCCTTTGATAGGAAAAACGGGGGAGACAAATGTGTTGCTAATTTAATTAAGTGGTATGAGATTTCAGGGTCTGCAGATGCCGTTTAGAAGGGGATTAATCAAGAGCAGGTGACGAAAATGGACAGGCACAATGTTAGCATTTTTTAACAATCCGACACAGTCGAACGGCATCAAGGGCTCTTCAAAGGGGACGTGGTTTGGCTGGTTGTGCTGATCCAGCTTTGCCTCCCCTCCCCCATGGGGCCTGGTTTATACTCTGAGTATAAGAGTAATCCTTTAAGTAATCAAGATGCCTAAAATCCAGGTACCATCCATGCACCCACCTCGTGCTCTCCCCCTTCTGGTTTCTCTGGGAGAACAGGTGTCCCAGGTGTATCCCATGGCCCTTTCTGAGTTGGTCCCCAGCCATATGCTAAGTAGCGTGTGTGTCCTGGCCTGGTTCCATGGCTGAACACAGGACACATGCCCAAATAGTCACTGTGCGGCAGCAGTTCATGGTGTCTACCCTTGACTTTGGGGTTTGAAGATCAAGGAAGCAGGATACCTAGAGCTATGAGTGTGGGTTTAGGGGCTCAAATACCACCAGAAGCGACACCCACCTGGGGAAAGGACCCTGTGACACAGGGCTCCTCATATCCAAGGTGGGACTTATGGAGCATTTGTATGGAAATCAGTTTTCTCAAGTGGTCTTGAGTTTAGGAGACCTTGGAAGACACTTTCTAAAGAGCCTAGGTGGCAATTCCGAACCATCCAGGCTATGCCCTGTTTCCCCGAATTCACACACCATGGACGGCAGAAGCGCTTTAGTTTTGGGTGTCATCTATATTCTCAGATGCCAAAGGGGTGAGAGAACAGTTCACGGTCAGGCAGGCAATCTATAATAAGGCTATGGAATTAAGCCAGAGGGTTTTATTTCTCCAGACCTAGCTATCTGTCAACTCAGTGCCTTCACTGACTGGGATAGAGAAAGTTCTAGACCTTTCCTGGTGCTCAGGAAGCAAAAGAACAGGTCCTGTAAGCATAGAGGCCTCTGGGGTCTGCAGTGGGTTTCCTGGGGGCAAATGTTTGAGGTTTTATTGAACACTTCTACAAAGAGTTTGGGGGACCAGAGTGCCTTCAGAAGACTTCGCATTTGGCCGTAGCTGGGAACTGTTCCCAGTTGGCAGCTCTATTTAGAAGGTGGTGGGAGCCTGAGGAGGTAGGGTCTACCTGGAGGAAACTGGGTCATGGAGGGTGTGCCCATAGCTGCTTGTGACCCTTTCCTTCCTCTGTAATTGAAACAAGCCTGCCAGCAGGGGAACTGGCCAAGCATGGACTAGAAACAGGCAGAATAAACCTTTCTGCCTTTCATTGTTTCTCTTGGATGTTCGTCTCCATGACCAAAGGTCAAATATCCCCTCCTTCATTGCCACAAATCACAGAAGTGGGTTCTGTTTCCTGCTGAGTGCTAGAGAAACCTGGTATCAGGGGGATCATCCGATCATACTTTCTGCAAGAAGAAATGGTTTAAGAATGGTGGTTTTTCTGGCAACAGCTTAAGGTGCCTAGAAAACTTGGACCCGCTGGGGCCAGCAGCTTCCCCAGGGACTCTGGAGGTCCCAACTCTCATGTCCACTGCTTGAGCAGGTGGGAGTTGGCAAGTCGGATTTTTTTTTAAAAACTTTGCTTTCATGCTGGTTAAAGAGAGTTAAAAGAAAGCTTACCTTTACTCAGCTAAATAAGAGTCAGGTTCCATAGGTGCCAGTTGAGGAAGAACTTCCCCCGTTTATTCTGAGTGGAAACTGTTGGCTGCCCCTGCTCAGTCTCTTCAGGGGCAGTAAGGGCCTCTGAACACATAGCGTGGACAATGCAGACCAGGGCTGGAAATCTATCCATTCAGCAAGCAGCTCCTTTTCGCCTATATTCCATTTCCAGAGAGTAAGCCTGCTCTTTGTTAGATACAATTCCCCCTGGATCTGGTGCTGCCCAGGCTCTGGTAAGGGGAGGCCAGGGAGGGCAAACTATCTTTTAAAGGGAATACAGTTGGAGACAGAAGAAATGGAGAACTTGAATCTGAATCAATTGTGTTTCTCCATAGAAATGCTAATATCTTAACAGAGGCTCCATCTTTGGTCTGTTCTTGGATAGTCTTAAGTCTTAGCTGCCTCTTGTGAAAATAGAACATATCTTGTCCAAATGGTCCTTTCCTAAAAACCTCAGTGTTACTTTGTTTTTCTGTTGCTGTGATCAACAACTCCAATGAAAAGCAACTTGGGGAGGAAAGTGCTTACTTGGTTTTTATTTCTAGGTGATAGTTCATCACAGAGGGAAGTCAAGGCAGGAACTCAAGCAGGTACCTAGAAGTAGCAACTGATGCTGAGGCTATGGGAGAAAGCTGTGTCCTAGCTTGCTCTTATGGCTTAGCCAGTTTGCTTTCTTACACAAACCCAGGACCACTGTCCAGAGATGGGCTAGGTCTTCCAATATCACTCATTAAAAAAATGTCCCCGTAGACTTGCCTACAGGTCAATTTGAAACATTTTCCCAACTGAGTTTTCCTCTTCCTAGATGATCCTTTTTTTTTTAATCAAGTTGGCAGAAAACTAACCAGCACCCCCACCCCAAATCCCAATCAAGACAGCTAGCGTTGCTTGGAGAAAGTAAGAGGGCTGCCATTGTCACTGCTGGTTTGACCACTCCAGTCCAGTAGTCTTGATGCAGATTAGCATGCATGCATGCTATCTGGTGGAGGCAGTGGGTGGAGGCAGTGTGTGCTCTGCACAGATACAGCCCATTCCTGAGAGAGATACATGGTTCAAAGGTTTCTGCCGGGACCTCAGATGTGCCAGAAGTCCCAGCAACTTCTGTCTGCCCCTGTTCAGCTGCCCTTGTCTCTCAGATGCCCACCTTCCTGGAGACAACTGCCTGGCAATGCTCAGCTAACCTTCCTTTGGGCCTTCCTGGGATGCACTGGGGTGTTCTGAGCTGGCATTGGTACTTTGTCTCCTGGTATCCAGCTGCCATTTGTATAACTGTCCCTGAAAGTATTTCCCCAGTTGGACAGCATAGACGGAGACGCATTCTGAGGTAGTGTTTCCGTTTGGGCATCATTCATTTCACGTGACTTTCCTGGCACTCATTAGGGTTGGTAGCACAAGGAGGTAGAAAAAAGGGTTTCTGGTCAGAGTCCAGCTTCACCCAAGATTGATAGGTTCAGAGACAAACCACTAGCCCCTGGGACTTAGCTTCCTTCATGTGGTAGGGCAAGAGATCAGGTAATCATGCAGGGTCACCACTAAGAACATTGACCATACCTGGCATGAGCCCTATGCAGGTGCCAGGGCCACTGTGCCCAAGAAGACACCTTCTGATTTCTTCTCTTTGCGAGGAATTGTCAGGAGTGCTGAACTGACTGGGCTGATGGCAGTCTGAGGTGGAGTAGAGGGCCTTCTCAATATGTATGACAATGCTTTCAGGTACTTTTTCTGGATAACTCAAGACTCACTTCTTGACTGTTATGTATCTAAATTCTTAATGGAGCTAAATCCATTGGGCAGTTCTTCGTGGTTCAAAATCATGTTCCTGGTGAGTGTGTGAGGTCATAGCTATAGTATAGTCTGGCAGACCTGCCATTAATTTAAGCTAGCATTTCCTAGTTTCCTTTTTGGAAAACAGTCAGGTGTTTGGTTTCAGCTCAACATGAGAGCTAGGGAAGGGTCAAGGATGAGGTGAATGCAGAGGGCAATCCTAGGGCTGGCTGTCATTTTCTTCAGGTCTTGTCTGCCATGTCAAGCCAGGTAGGAAGAAAGACTAGGGCTTACAGAGAAAGGTTAATGCAGAACATTGCTGCAGGGAGCTTCATAACAATCTTGGGAGTCAGTTGGTGGCCCAATCCCTCTTCTGTAAGATTGCAGATGCCAGCACGACCTTCCTGTGGCTTCCTGAAAGAATGTCACAAGGTGGCTCCTGTTTGTGTGCTGTAGCCAACAAATGACCAGAGTAGGGCAGATAGGGCAGGGGCTTTGGCTCCTGACCTACAGATGGTTTACATTGTGATGCTGCAAAATTAATTCATGCTCAGGAGAACCTGTGGTTCAGATTTTGCATTTGCTCTCTCTCTGGGCTAGCTATATGCACTGTGAACTTGCTGCACTGGGCAGCACAGCAAACCCCAATTCCAGCCAGCTCTGCAGTGGTGAGGGGGAACAGCTGACTCTCTGCACTGTTCTGTGTCATCAGAGTTGGGTGGGGGTGTGTTTTGTTTTGTGTGCTTCCCAGCATGTCCTGAAAACACACATCTAGGAATAGATGAGATGATCAATATTTGATTAAAAATCTGGCTTTTTGTTAAATAATTTTGACCAATTATAAACTAATAGAAGCAAGGAGGCTGAGGTTTGATACTCAGTAAGTTGAATGTATTTTCAACCCATAGTACTTTCAATTTATGGTGACTTCCATAGGGACATAATCCACATATCTGTGTTTTAGGACTAAGATAATTTTCATATTCATCAGTAAGGCCAATGCACTCCAGTGAATTGGCCTCCTTCCTTTGGCTATTCTTTGCAAACCTTTTTGTACCAGCCAGTTTAAGAACACTTTAGTATTCATCTCATTCAGTTTATTTCCATATTCTCAAATTCAGAAGGCCTGCAAAACTTCAGTTTCACAAAAAGAAAAACCATGGAATTTGATCTGTAGACTACTTTAAAGTAAGTATCCACAAACCCACCTCACTACCAGGTTAGCACTATTCTGACTGAGACAACCACTTTCCAAATATCACACAGTAATGTCTTAAACGCTGTAACTTTACATTCAAGGCCTTGTAAGATCAGATATGAAATATTTGAGGGTATCTGTATTTCTAGGTTATCGACATATTCCCTTTCTTTGGTGGTTGTAAGAAACTGAGACCTGGCTGGGCTGTCCCAGAAAGCAGATGGCAGAAGAGGAAGAAGAGAGAGAGAGGAGGAAGAGAAGGAGGGAAGAAGAGGAGGAGGAAGAAGAGAAAGAAGAAAGAGGACGAGGAGGAGGAAGATGAGGTGGAGGAATGAAGAAGAGGAAGGAGGATGGGGAAGGAAGAATAGGAGGAAGGAGGAGGCTGGTGCAGAGTGGAGATGGGAATAGGTGTGCCAGGATGAGTGGAGAGGTCGGCACTGGAGGAAAGTAATTAATTATGAATGTGCCCACAGAGAATCTATTATAAGGAGCTCTGAGCTCCGCAAGATACATAGAGAGAAATCCAGACTAAAAAACACAGCCTGCCAGTGTGGGGTGTAAAAGTGAATAGGGATGTTTTCTTTCTTTTCTTTATTAAACTAATGTGCCATTTGATTAAACAGGAAGCTAGGTAAGCTTTAGTAAGAACGATGAAGTCAGTGAAAACATGTGGAAATAGCTGTGTTCGTATTTCTTATTAAATTGTTCAACAGGAAAAGACGGAAAGAAATGTCTGCAGTTACAAAGTCCCTGAGTGTCTGGACCCTTAAAAGCAGGTGGGAGTCTACATCAGACCAGGATTTCTGACGCTCCCAGGAACTTTCTCAAGGACCCAAAGGTGCCAGCTATAGGCCAGAGACGAAAACCTCACCATGTTTGGTGACAAATATCATTAGAGGAGCAAACGATACCAGAAAGGTGCTAGATAAGAAAAGAATGCAGAATCTCTTGGAGCAGATTCTGATTCTGGGGAGACAGCCCCCAGTGTATGATGCTATAAGAGGGAAATGGGGAAGAAGAGAATCTTTAGTACAAAAAATTGTTTTCTTTACCTTGGAAACTTGTTCTTTTCTTAAGTCAATGTTTGTGCCCCCCCCCCCCTAAACACAGCTATCCGAGGATCATGTCTCTACAGGCCACGTCAGGATTCAAATCAGGACTCACAACCGTTGCCGTGACATGTAAGAGAAGGTAAAAAACCCAAAATGATCAGAGAGAAAGGACCTGACAGCAACCCAGGCTGGGCTCCTGTGGAGTTGGGCTTTGCTCACCAACGGAGCTGTTGTGGGTGCTGCAGATAAAGCTCAGTGAGCCAAGTACAGTCCTAGAATATTAGGGGACCTCGTTCAAAACTCAGCATTGCTACAAGTTTGGTAATGGAGGCACTCACAGGATGCCCACCACATAAGGTCTCCAGATATCAGCAACCTTGTGCACTAGAACTGAGTTCATGTTCTCTGATTACTCTGCTCTTTGGTAGGAGGTACTTCTGAGCTGTGAGCCAAGAGCTGAGACAGGGGAGCCCCTACTGCACCCCACAGACTTCCTTGAGGGGGTTGTGGGAGCTAGGAGCAGCCAGCGAACACATGGGGTGTGACAGTGACAGCAGTCTGTATTCCAGGGACAGGAAAGTCACACGTAGACAGACACAGAGGGGGAAGAGAGAAGCCAGAGTGGTCAAGAGGAGAGAGGGCAGGTGGCCCCGAGATTTCAATGGCAGTGAGGTGACAGTGGCTTGGAGGAGCCCGGTTTCTGACCCTGTGTGACACCAGGCCTCTAACCTGGAGGCAAAGGCACCCTATAGAAGATGGTATGGGCTATGGGGCAGGGACTTGGAAATCAAACATCTTGGGGAACAGAAGAGTTGGCCATTGCTACCAGGGTTTTATTCCACCCCTAATCACACCCTCCCCAAAGGTCCCACGTTGATGCAGATGAAATGGGAATTTAACAATGTCTCTGGGTGAATGCATGTTGCCCGCCCCCCCCTGCTTTTTTTGAGGGTGTCACATGATCTCACTGTGTGACATCTCAAATCTCCATCTTGCTTTGTTGGGCCTCTATGCATGAATAATTTTCCCAGTGCTTGTTTTTTAGTGAGGCCAGAGAAAGAGCGCATTATAGGCACACAACCTCCTGTTGTCCGCTATCAGCATTCGGGGGGCTGAGCTGGCTTACAACAGTGTAAAGACACCGGTGGCATGTGTTATAATATATGAGGCATTGTCCCCGTGAAGAACACACGAAAGAAAGAACATTGTTCTACGAGGGAGCAATTCACCGGGTTTTTCCCAGAGACTCTTGGGTCAAGTTTTCATGGGCCTATTTGATTTTCAAATTCTGTTTCTGCCCTCTTTCCTCTCTAGGAACAGAGTGTCCAAACTTGTCTACACTTACTTCCATGTTTTGTGCATGGTCGATGTCCTTTAAAAAGAGTACCTCAAATAAGTCTTTATTCTTGTTTCGTTGGCTCTCATTCTGTGTTTTCATGAACTTTGGCCCCAGCCATGGCAACTGCGGGAAAATGCTAACAGTGATTGACAGGATTAGAGGAGCGGGTCCCCATCCGCATTTCAAACACTCGGGGAACAATGGGGATGGGGGTGAGTGAATTAATGAGGGACAGGGCTGTCAAAAGAGCACACATACTTTACATAAACCTGATTATCTTTGCATGGCAGAAATGGAGAAAAATACCGGAGGGGGCCAAGCTGGGCTCTCAGTCCGCCTCCAAAGGAGCGTGGAAGGCTCATCCTGCTCAGCTCAGCGGGCCTGGCCTCCCTCCCACGCAGCATCCATCAGCCATGGTACTTAACAAGTCTATTCAGGGGATAGGGAAGGCTCCCAATGGCCCTCTTTTCAGATCTCAGCACCTCTGTGGGGTGGTGAGTTGTTTTGTTGTTAGTTTTCCTTGGGAACCAATGCTTAATGTTATCTAAGAACACATTCCAACCACTGGACTTGAGGTAGCAGTCAGGATCCCCGCTGCTAAAAAGATGCATGGGTTCCCACTCTCAGAACCCAAAAAAGCCCAGTGATGAAGTACAGACATATCCAGGAGGGCATCAGCTGCAAGGATCCTGCTAAGAGGCATCCCCCACCATACCACACACACACACACACACACACACACACACACACACACGAGGACTGTCATCTAACAGTAGATCATATAGCAAGGAAACACCTGTTACCTGGGAACCTCCTGGAACCAGGGCTAAAGAGGTCCCCCGTGGATGCCCTTCAGAGAAAGGGCATAGACACAACCCTTTTTTCATGTGCAGATCATGCCTATGTGCCCATATCGTTGGTCATTTGGCAGAGAGAACTATTGCTGGCACTGGTTTCTGGAATCCAACCCCTGTGCCACATTATAAAGTAAGCTAACAGCCACTCGCACAAGAAATTCATGCGCTCAGGGGACAGACGCATTGGTGCGTTTTTCTGCCCCTGCTAGCAGAGTCCCCAGGCACGTTTGCTTCTGGGGACTGCTGACCGGACTGACAGGGGCAAGTTGACAAGGACATCCAGAAACAGTCATGCCACATTCTGTGTTAACAGATTGAACTTGGTGCAGGATGGAGCGGGGAAGACCGGGAGCAGAAGACTTCTCACCTCTGGCCAGACTCCAGGCCTGCTGCCCAGCACCCATCTTACCAACCTTGCTTTTCCAACACTAAGGTTTCAGGGTGTAAGTGAGGTTTGCACTTAACAAAATAACCTTACAGCCGTTGTGGCTCATCCTAACTGCACAGTTGACACACTAAACACCAAACCACAGAAACAAAACAACAACAACAACAACAAAACAGGGCCCCCATTCACCGTGACACCCGCCCCCTTCTGAGTGGATACTACCTGTGGTTGGTGTGCTGGCTGCAGAGAACAGGCTGCAGGTTGGAGCTGGCGGGACTATGCCTGGAACTCACCTGCACAGCCTCACACCCCTGTATACATGTACACCACCCCAGGTCAGGGCAGATTCCAAAGGCCCAACATCCTTTATTCTTGAGCATCAGGGCTGACAGCAGTACTTCTAGCCCAGCCAGCAGATGGCTCTGTCCCACACATCCTCCTCAAGCCTGCCACCATCTCCTTAGGGACCCACACTCAGGTCACCAACTGGCTGGACAGGGAAGGAGGAAAGACTTCCTTGCTGTGCTCTCCAGGGAGGGAAGGTAGGGCAACCAGAGGGTATTGCAGAAGAAGGATAAATGCACTCTGCATGCAGGGAGGTTGAGGACACTCTAATCTGAGGAATCTGGAATTATCCGCATCAGGAAGGCCTCAGAGAGGCATTAGTGCCATTAGAGACTGTGAAAAGTAAACACTATTGATTGTGTATTTACACTGCCTCCTTCTTAGTGAAGTACTTGGACCCCATATCCTGTTAGCGGCTCATTTCAGTCTAGAGTCCTTTGAAAATAGAGGGGTTCTATTTTTTTACTTTTTAAAATTGTTTTTATTATACTATACATTTTCTTTGCTCCCCTCCCTTCCTCCTCTCTCCCCTTCTGCCTTGTCCTGTGACCCCCCATGCTCCCAATTTACTCAGGAGATCTTGTGTTTTTCTCCTTCCTATGTAGACTCTCTTAGGGTCCTCTTTGTTGTCTAGGTTCTCTGGGATTGTGAATTGTAGGCTGTTCTTTTTTTGCTTTATGTCTAAGAGCCACTTATGAGTAAGTGCATATGATATTTGTCTTTCTGGGTCTGGGTTACCTCACTCAGTATGTTTTTTTTCTAGATCCATCCATTTGCCCGCACATTTTAAGATGTCATTGTTTTTACCGCTGAGTAGTACTCCACTGTGTGAATGTACAGAGGAGTTCTATTCTTAAGAAAGTTTTCCTCCTCTCACCATAATGCGTACATTGATACTGTAAGTAAAGATTTGGCTGAACATTTTAATTAAAATTCATGTGTAGGTATCACGTCTTTTTAACATTTCATTCTTGGCAGGGTTGAATGCAGATGGCAGTTTGCTTCTGTGGCCTTGTTTCATTTCATATTGGTTGCAGCCTGGGAAATCTGAATCTAGGCAAGCAGCTTCCCTCAGCCACTAAGAGACTTGTCTATTCTGAGCCTTTAGACCCTCTGGAGCCATGTCCAGCTCAGAATTTAAAAGACGCTGTCAATCTTACAGGGACAACCAGCCTCCGATATGGGGCAGTAACATCCTGGCAACAACACATTTTTCTCTATTAGACTTCGTTACCTTTAGCATATGTCTGTAAGTTTAAAGAAAGCACAGCCTAACAAGTCCATGCATATCGCTAATGACCTTTTAAAGAAAGAGGTTGCGTCAGGCTATTCCTGTCAAACGTATGGCTTCACGTGAGATGCGGTACATTGAGGCACCAACGTCCTGTGGTCAAAGAAGCTTGTGGGTAAAGCTTGGTTGGGCTTGAATCTCCTGAGGTCCATTTTATTTGCCTGTTCATGGAGCTATTGGAGTTATATGGGATGCCTCTTCTCTCACTTGAGCAAGTTATATTTTACTTAACTGTTTTTACTGATGATCCTCAAACCTTCTCAACAACTCTTTCAAAGACTCTGGCTGACCCTTGACAGATTGACTGCTCTCCTCACGCTCAGACTGTCACTCCTCCATTGTGCTACATCCACCAGGCACCTAAGAGGCGACCTCAAGTCTAACCAAGGCCAAGGCTGAGCGGTTCCTGAGGACTGCAGGAGGCTATCCCAGGTGCCTCTTGCAGGGATGCCTGCTGCTGCTTCTACACAGAAGGTCTTACATCTGTAAGGTAGGCAGATTGGTCCCACCTGCCCCCTGCTCAGCAGATGGCTCTTCTAGCCACCCTAAGGCCTGGGTGGACCTAGTCCCTATCATTTTCTACCGGAAAAGGTTAATATTGACCGACAACTTGACAGGACCTAGAATCATCAAGGATACACACTTCTGGAGATTCTATTGGGTTGGTTGTACCTAAAGATGAGCCCTGAACACAGATGGTAGCGTTTCACAGGCTGAAGTCCTGATGTGAAAGAAAAGGAGAAAATGATCAGAGTGCTATCATCTGTCTCTCCGTTTCCTTACTGTGGAATACAGTGTGCTCAGCTGCCTTGAACCTTGACTTTCCTCCTAGACCTTCAAACTCTAATAAGCCCTTCATGCCTTAAATTGATTTTGTTGGGCATCTTTGTCACAAAGAAAGCAAAACCAACCACTAGACCACTCCTCTGCAGCCTGGACAATGGACTCCATAGAGAGTCAAGTTAGAGTCAGCACTCCTGAGTCATTTGACATCATTCAGAAAATGTTCTTATCAGTAATTAATAGGCCATTCATGGTACATCTTCTAGACGGCAGAGGCGTGGACAAGTACTGGGGTGCCCTGTCTGAGTGGCTTAGACTTGGGGAGAGCTTCAGCACCCCACGGTAATCTCTCCAAGGTATTTATTTGAAGTGAACACACATGGTCTGGCTAACACTTGTGGTCTGTGCACCTGTAGGAAGAAGCCGACTTGGTTTATACCAATTGTTAGAACCAGGATACTCTGTCCAGTCACTGCTGCTGGGAGGCCACTCACCTTTTCCTGCCTGCAGAATAAATTTGTCACGAGTGACTTGTGGTCTCTGGAAGTTTAAAAATCTGGTCTGTGTTCAATATCAAAGCTCTTTTGTAATGTCCGAAAGCCTGTCCCCTTCAGCTTTTGTCTATACGATAAAAGCAGTTACTTGACTCTCTTTGGGGAGATGGGGAACTGGACAGGAAAGGGTTAAGTTGTCTGCGATTTCTCAATCAGCCTCAGGAAGCCTCGGGTCAATTTTGCTCATAAAACTCGGCACAAGTATTCCTTTTCTATCAGAGGAAATTCTAATTCTGCACACAGTCCAGAGCCACTCAGATTATTACACATTATTAAAAATTAATTTAAAAAATGGCCTATTTTGTGTCCAACTTTAAAATGGTAGTCACAGAAAGGATGTAGACCCTAGCGATTCTGTGAGGAAAGGGATGCCCGAAGGACTTCTCTTTCCGCTTGGCGAGCAGGAGCCACTGGTCCTACTTAGTTTTCTTGCCACTGTCGCCAGGATGCTGACACAGCAAGGCCAGGGCGGGAGGGACCAGGACTTTTGTGGGAGCAACTGCACAGAGCTCAGGAAAGCCAGAGGTTAGCCAATGGAGTGGTTTGCTTCCGAACCCAGTTCCTATCCTCTGTAGCCCCCATCCCTTCAGGAGGAGCCAGCAAGCCTGAAGAACGAGGGAGGACACGCTTGTTCATCTGCTTTTGGAACCACCTGAGGAAACTCACTTACTCCTATTTAGTTCCTCACAGGCCCATGTCCAGATGGTCAGAACCTAGTGGATTCTTGAGGGATATCTCAGCCCCCCCCCGCACCAAGCAGAAGATGTGGACTGAGCCCTGTGGTCGTTAACCAGGCTCAAAAGCAGCCAATTTGCAGCCCGTTTTGATCTATTCTCACCCTCACCTCAACCCTTCCTACCCTGTCTTAATTGGGCCTCTCTGACAAAGGCCACAGGCCTAGCTACTTCTAAGTCACAGGAAAATGTTTCTCCCAGTGATAGAGACTGGAAGACAAAGATGGAGGTGAGTCCTGTTGAGGTTGGCTGGAGAATATGCTCAGGCTCCGACCCTCCTGTAGATTCTATCCCCACTTTTGTATGTGTATCTGTGTCACTGGGACATCAGATATGTTGGTGGGGTCATGACAGTGAGCTAATCTTAATCTCTCTCTCCCTTCAATCCTTCCCTCCCTCCCTCTTTCCATAGTATGGGAAATTTCCATAGATGGGAAATGGGAGAGGAATAGTTCAGACTCAGGGATTCACTCAGTTATCCATCCATCTATCCACCCATCGATCCACCCATCAATCCATCCATCCATCCATCCATCCACCCACCCATCCACCCACCCACCCATCCATCCATCCATGCATCCATCCATGCATCCATCCATGCATCCATCCATGCATCCATCCATCCATGCATCCATCCATCCATCCATCCATCCATCCATCCATCCATCCATCCATGCATCCATCCATCCATCCATCCACCCACCCATCCATCCACCCATCCATCCATCCATCCAT